>REGO01000898.1:485491-503566 GCA_010120015.1 Rhombomys opimus
CTAAGGCTGAGGATCTGGCTTGCTTCCGTGTATGTGGACCTATCTGCATTGCCCACGAGGCACGCTGGGATTGGCTACCCAGAGGCTATTTTAAGCTGTGGGCTGGCTTTCCCCAGGGTCAGAAGATTGTTCAAGGTTCCTGAATAAACTGCATTGAGAAGAAACAAACAAACAAACAAACAAACAAAATGGTGTCTTATGGGGGGATACAAAAGGAATAAAGTGTAATTAATAAAAGTTAAATAAAAAGTTTGAAAAAAAAAGAAAAAAGAAAAAGCAGAGAAGAAATTACAGAGAACCAATATGTTAATGCTATAACTACAGCTTTGAACAGAAAGAGAATACATTTTTTTTTTCTAGCCAGAGAAGTGGGCCAGGATTCTCTGGGGTGAGGCTTTTTATTATCATCATTGCATCAATAACAGCAAATTTAATTATCCCATAAGTCTCCATTCTATACGCCAGTGGTCACAGTTTATCTCAGTGGTGATAATGGTGACAGCATTCCTTAAAAATACTGTGTAGCTGTCATCAGAACAAAACTATATCCTACAAAATGCGAAAGGATCTTCACCAACCCTATGTCTGACAGAGGGATAATATCCAGAATAAACAAAGAACTCAAAAAGTTAAACAGCAACAAACCAAGTAATCCAACTAAAAAAATGGGGTACAGATCTAAACAGAGAGTTCTCAACAGAGGAATATCGAATGGCAGAGAAACACTTAAAGAAATGCTCAATATCCTTAGTCATCAGGAAATGCAAATCAAAACAACTCTGCGATTTCATGTTACATCTAACAGAATGGCTAAGATCAAAAACTCAGTGACAACACATGCTGGAGAGAATGTGATGAAAGGGAAACCCTACTCTACTGCTGGTGAGAATGTAAACTTGTATAACCACTCTGGAAATCAATCTGGCAGCTTTCTCAGAAAATTTTGGACATATCCCAAGGAGGGGTATAGCTGAATCTTGAGGTAACACTATTTTTTATTTTCTGTATGCAAGGACATTTGCACAACCGTGTTCATAGCAGCTTTATTTGTAATAGTCAGAATCTGGAAAGAATCCAGATGTCCCTCAGTTGAGGAATGGATACAGAAATTGTGGTACATTTACACAATGGAATACTACTCAGCAATTAAAAACAAGGAAATCATGAAATTTGCATGCAAATGGTGGGAACTAGAAAAGATCATCCTGAGTGAGGTGTCTCAGAAGCAGAAAGACACACATGGTATATACTCACTTATAAGTGGATATTAGACAAATAATATAGGATAATCATACTAAAATATTTACATCTAAAGAAACTAAGCAAGAAGGAGGTCCCTGGGTAAGATGCTCCATCCTCATTCACAAAGACAAATGGGATAGACCTCAGAACAGGGAGAAAACAGGGAACAGGACAGGAGCATACCACAGAGGGCTTCTGAAAGACTCTACCCAGCAGGGTAATAAAGCAGATGCTGAGACTCATAGCCACACTTTAGGCAGAGCACAGGGTATCTTATGAAAGAAGGCAGAAAGACAAAGACCTGGAGGGAAGAGCAGCTTCTCAAGGAGAGCAACAGAACCAAAATATCTGGGCCTAGGGTTCTTGTCTGAGACTGATACTCCAACTAAGGACCATGCATGGAGATAACCTAGAACTCCTGCATGGATGTAGCCCATGGCAGCTCAGTCTCCAAGTGGGTTCCCTAGTAAGGGGTAGAGGGGCTGTCTCTGACATGAACTCAGTGGCTTACTCTTTGATCACTTCTACCTGAGGGGAGGGACAGCTTTACCAGTCCACAGAAGAAGACAATACAGCCAGTCCTGATAGGCTAGGGTCAGATGGATGGGAGGGAGGATCTCCACTATCAGTGTGGACTTGGAGAGGGGCATGGAAGGAGATGAGGGAGCAAGGGTGGGCTAATTTACCAATCAGCATGATAAAAATGAAGTATCTAAATACTAGTCTTAGTTTGACTATAGGCCTTTGAAACAGCTTGGGATGAAAGCCAAGTAAAGACTGTAAAGATGTGATTTGTTTCTGTTCACTAAGTTCATCCTGTGCAACCATGAGAGTACATAGTCAGAGAAATCAGGATCAGAACTATGATAGAAAGGTGATACTAAAATAATATGTTTTATCATTCGCTCATTAAGGAAACTGTACTATAAGGACTGGAAGGGCAAAGACCAAATACATTAATGTCAGTAGCTCCCAGATAAAACTACCACAGTAAAATGCATGGTTTAATGTGAAATGTGGATATATCAAAAAGAATAATTAATAAAAAAGAGAATTAGAAATAATAAAATAATATAAATATATGTTATACTACACATTGTAATAGATGAAAAAAAAATCTATAACACTGAATAACATTATATCACACATACATGCTACCAAGACTGGTCCAAACTGATAGTAAATGACAACAATATGGAATATAATTTGGACATATCAGTTAGAGTTCAAGGAGACAGGATATCAAGTTCTGGTTGCTTGGTACACCCATGATAATGCTGTAAAGACTTTGGAACAAACCTGCTGGCCAGTGCAATTCCTCAAATAACTCTGCATAACTTGATGAGTTTATGGACAGTCTTTCTATCCCTTCAGGCAGAGGAAAACCATTTGGAAACATTTCATGGAAGAGTAACACAAACAATTAAGGTGTAATATGGCTAAATGACAGTTTAAAAACACTTAGAAGTCTTAATTGAAATGAGAGCACGGCTAGGACTGGCTGGAGGTGGTGAGAAAGCCACTTAGATGGATGTGAGTAAAACAAGAGATAATAGCCTGAAATTAAGTAAATCATGCTGACCCCCCAACTTTGTCGATCATCAAACACACCAGCGGCAGCTTCAAAAATCACTGTGACTCCAGAGGGTTTAAATACACGCAGCTGAATGTTCTAGGGGGAAATCCTTTGCTGTAAAATACAACATAGAAGCGCTCTCATTCTTAAAAGTTATTTTCTTTAATAGTTCATCAGTAACTGGTGCCAAATCATCGAGATGAGGGTTTTAAATGCTCTGAAAATTAGTTGTACTCACAACCTAGAGGCAAAAGTGTGCCTCAAATCATCCATTTCAAAAGAAAGAAATCAAAGCAAAACAAGATACCGAACAGATGGAAAAAAATAACACAATGAACAATTTAAATTTGCGTTTCTAGTGCTTCTCGTTAACTTTGTCTGGCTTCTTCATTTCATTTAGAGATTTGCATGTGATTGACCAGATTGAGAGAGGCAAGTAAAACAAGCAAATCTGAAATACCCCGCAGAGATACCTAAACTTCTGCCTTCTGGGGTCATGTATGTGTTTTTTGTAATCAATGCCGGTAAAACCTTGAACATCAACAAAAATATGTTACTATGTTACTGTAGATAGACATGTTTCTAAGTAGAGATATTTTGTATGTAATTTTCCTTGGATCAGTTTTGTCCTCTACAGTGAAGTGTTAACTTAGATCTGCATGGCCCAACAACTTCCACATTGGCATTTCATAAAATCCCTGCAGCCAAATTTTCCCTATGTGGGATAGGTTGTAAGAAATACAACATGTCTCTGAGATCTTTTACAACAATTATCCCAGCAGCAAAGTTGATGCGACAGCACAGCCTAGCTCTATATATTTGACAATTTGAGTCCCCACCTTCTCTTGACTCCAAATCTCAGTAGTAACAGAGGCAAGGACATAGCATCAATAAGGTTCCATCTTCCACCTTCCCAGTTGCTATTCCTCCCACCCCCAGCCTGTTGCACTCCTTTAACTTAGAGGGTCCTTAATTAGGGAAACCCAGGTTTGGAGCTTGACACAGAAAATCATATCAGGAAAACCCAGTGTGAAACAGTGTGGGGGTGTATCAAAAGAATGCCGGGCTTAAGCATTATGGTTGAAAGGAAAAACAAAAAGAAAGGATCAAAAGGACAAAAATAGATTTGGAAGCATGCGTTTGAGCTCCTCTGAAAGCTGTTAGTTCATTGGCTTTACAATGGTCACATATGGGATTTTGTGGCTTTTGAAATTATTAATGTCAAAGAGTTGCGGAAGGACCTATATAAGATGACAATGTAGTTCCGGAGGGCACCTGACAGGATTACAACTGAAGTTAAAACTCTAGATCACAGGGATTGTAGAAGATAGTGTATCTTTCTTTTAAGAAAGTTGAGTGCCTTGTTTTGTTGTAGGTTCCATGAAATGCCTGAAGAAAGCATGAGGCCCTACCAAGGATCATAGATACGGAGGGCTTAAATACGGGACATTAATTATCTACATATAAAAAATGTTATCGACATTGAAACCTTTCACAGGGAATGGGAACTGCGCTGGAATTCTTGCATCTGAGTAAGGGAGTCAGACAGACCCTTATGGAAGGTTTTTGTTTCCTTTTCAGGGCTCCCACATTTCTTCCTTTCTGTCCTGTCTCACAATCTAACTTCTTTGCTCGGCTCCTCAGAAGCTCTGCAGTTATCAGGCCCTCTTAGACATGCAGGGAGAACAATTTCACATTTCACCATTCTCTCAGATAAACAAATCAATACAAAGCAGACATTTGAAGAAGGTTAAGAGAATGGGAGAAACTTATAAAGACATGGATTACACATACACACAAAAAACTGACTCCAACGCAGAAAACAACAATAGAGAAACCAAAACAGAGCTTCAAAAGATGATATGAATTCATAAACCTGAAGGATTTGAAATTTTACCCAACATCTATTGACTAGTCTGTCAATGTCATGTGTGCTGACGAAGCAGGAGCCTTCTGGGTCAGAGACCTAGGACTCCTACATTTTTCACAGCAGTAATTTTAGACAGAGAAACAACACAGTTTTTTTTTTTTTAACCAGTTCTTAGTAGCTCATCTCCATGGGTTGTTGAAGAGCGAGCCAAGAGAGCATCTGCATACAATGAGTCCAGTGGGAGGCCATTAACTCTAATCTCATGAAATATTTCTTATGGACTTAAAGCTTCAGAGCAAATCTGTGTTATCTGTGTAAAAGTGGACAAGAAGCATCATTGTCCAGTGCCTCAGGGACACTCTTCATCTCCTTTAGCTGCATACATACACACACACACACACACACACACACACACACACACACACACATATATATATATATGGAACTTCTGGACAGGTAATCTAGACTAAATAACTTCCTTATGTGCAAGGTAGGCAGAGATGCAAGAGATTTTGAAAATTTTTCCTAACTGCTGTGTGAGCTAAGGGAAATTTGAAAAGTTAGTGCACGCATAAGAAGAGACGATTTGAGAGGCAAATAGTAAGAAAACAGGACAATATTAGGATTAAAAAACAATTGATAAATTTAGAAAACATGTCAATAATAAATGTAATTTGGGGGGCTTTTTATTTTGTATTTTGTAAGAAGGTTGAAGAGCTATTTATGGAATGACACGAAATACTGAGGAACTAATTAGTAGACACAGCATTCAAATACTGCTCCAAAGAAAACAAAATGGAAAAGTGAAGAAATCCTACCAGAACTCTACTGATCTTAAGAATGAAGTATGCCTCACAGTCTCCTGCCAAATGAATAAGTGACTTCCAGCTGGAATGCATAAGGGTACATTTCCAGAACATGAAGAGGACAGGGTAGAAGTTCAGGTTGTCGGGAAGTTTTAAGAAGGACATCTATACAAAAGACACCCTTTCAAAGCACTTCTCATCTTCCAGCTCTCTGTTACTCTTTCTAAATCTCAGCCCATCCACATTATATAATGGATGGAGAGGAGCTGATGATGCCCCACCCTTACTGGAGGATCTTCAGTTTCAGTGGGAGGTGAAGTCATGATCCTCAGAGTCATTGCTACCTCCCTGAAGTAAATAGGCGTCTCACTCATGGTTATGCAGGCAACCTTAATGAAGTACTGTAAGGAAAAACAAAAACAGACATGAAAGAAGGGAAGAGGGATCATGTCGGAAGTATAAGACATGAGAATGAAAATGGAGACCCTAATAAAACAATGTATATATGTGTATATACATTTATTTGCACGTATTTATAAATGCATTTGTGAACGTATAAACAGATTATATAAAACAAGAGAACAAAGTTGTTCCAGCTTTGTTCCAATTGGAAGTCAATCAGACCCAATTACCAGAACTGGTCTCTGTGATTAAGGAATATACTTCAAACACAATTTATGATAATCCAAAAGATAATACCACTAATAGTAATAAGATGTCCTCTAACCTTAAAAAAATTTTTTTAAAGTATTATACTGCTAGCAATCCATAGATACAGAACCCAATGTAAATTGATAATAGAGCAGAATTAATGTTCCAAACAAGAAGGGAAATTCATTTGAAGTACCTTAGGTAAGTAAATATGAACAGACAATCCTTGCCTATTAATTTCAACAAAGCTCCAGATGAATTACCACTGCAAAGAAAGATGAGAACAAGGGCCTTTGTACCATCAACAAGCTGGTAGCTTAAGAATAACCCATCATCATTCACAAACACAAGTGTGGATTCCGTTTCAAATATCCGGACCTCAGAATGCCCAAAGAAACACACAAATTTGCTATGAAAATGGTGACTCCAAATATATCCACTGATACCATCCATGCCAAAAAAAAGCAGTCCTGAAAAGAGGAATAAGAAATATTCTGTATCACATCTGTGTGTTTATCCAGAAAGCATTATGTTGATGAGGTCTTGCCTTTTGGTGACAAGTGTAGCTGTTACCATGTTCAGAGATCAACACAGTCTATGTGGATGAGAATAAATGCTGAGTGCCAAATAAAGTAAACATCAGAAGACTAAAGCAAAACAAAACAACAACAACAAAACATCTCCAAACCAGAAAACAAATAGAAGGAAAGGAGAGGAGAATGGCTTTAAATCATCTTCTGGTAGTGTCAGGAACATCTTCTCATTTTCCAAAAGAAAGCACATGTAACTCAAGCCTTGACTTGTTGTCTTCAGAGCAAAAGTAGTTATAAGCATTTCTTAATTCTTTTCATTATTTTAAGTTAATTTAGAAACAACATGAGTACAGTTATACAAAGTAGTGTCAGTATTATCACTTCATGTCATACAAAATGGAGTGGATGACACAGATAAGAAAGAAGTGAAGAAAAATCAAGAATGTCATTTTCTTCATATTAAAGTTGTAGCCTTAACTGTATTTTAAGGATATTATTAAAAGCCAAATAATAAATATTAAAAATGTAAAAAAGAGTTGGGTAGGAAGAAAAAAGGATCAGTGACTTATTATTTATCATAGGAAAAACTCAATATAATGACTAGTGTAAGTGAGTGAAAAAACAAACAAACAAACAAACAAACAAACAAGATAAGAGATATGAAGGTAACCACCAGAAAACTAAAGGGAAGGAGAGTGGACGCCTCAGTGAAACAGCCCTGGGATGAGTAAAGACACATTACGGACCATTATTTTTTCATTACACTTCTGCACTTCCATTATTAAAAAGCCCGTGTGCAACAATATGTTAGAAATGTAAAATTATCCATTCTGTATAAAAATTTTAAAAGGCAGGGAATCTTAATGATAATCCCTTGTGGTTCTCAAATGAGATCATGACTTAAAAATCAGATTCAAGAGAACTGCCAAAACTTTTAACTGTACTTACACCTGAGTGTAAATGTCACTTGAGAAATCATGAGAGAAGTTAGTATATTTGTCAAATATATGTCTAGCGTGTAGTATGAAATATATATACATTAATAATATTTATTGACACAATAGTAATTTGGAACTTACATCTGTTTTGAAAAGAACTGTTGTCTTCCTTTTCTTTAGCAGTAAGATGTTATTTCTTAACCACCAAACAAAACATTTTGTATTTACTGAGAAAACTAGTGTGGATTTATTTCTCTATTTCACCTTCCAAGGAAACATTTCTTATCTTTTCCTTTCTCTTTATGGTTTTTTGGCTTGATATTTTTTATTGCCCACCACTATTTCCAACAAGTTTTATAATGGTGATGTTCAAGCTAATCCAAAGGGCAATTTACACTTAACCTTTTTTTAACAGAATTCCCTGAGCAGGTTGTCTGAGAAGAGCATTTACAATTCTTGCTTCAGACAACAGACTACAGCTTGTCTCTGAAATTGGCCTTAAGAATTGTAACCACAGGAGGAGACAGTAAAGGTTTTGCATGCATTGCATCTTAGCAAAAGGAATATAGCTTCACCAGCTTTCCCTGGAGGCCAGTCAAATAGAATCAGGGGTGAGGAAATTACTGGCCTTTTCTGCTTAGCTGCCACAGGACTCATGCAAAGAGGCCCTTAGCCGAGGAAGGGGCAGAAATGACTTAAAAGTTCTGATCTATAAAGAAGTCTAGCTCTGCTTTTGTCAATATTTCTTGCTCTCTCTGTCTCTTTTCCCTTCCCTGTATGCATGCATATATGGCCGGGAACGATGGCCGGTTGGCAGACCATGTAAAGTGGTCTTCAAATTGCTGGGCTGGGATGTTGTTCTCTAACTGCCCCCTAATGGACGTCTTAGAGAAGCACTGACACCCTAACGTGAAATGGCCCTGTGTTTCTCGGAGAAATTGCTGCTTGATTCAGAATCAAACAGAGAAAGCAAATGAATCTATCAGTTCCTGAGGCAATTACAGGCACATAATAAACATTTAATGGAGTCAAGCATAAATACAGCTGGGATAGTCCTTGGAAGCCACACAAAACAAATGTTAAATAAAACATGATACTTAGAGGTATTATGCCATTAACTCCTATGTATGACTAATGGAGAATTATTCAGCTATCACTAGCAAAGCATGATCCTAATCCTTCCTATGGTTGTAAATACAAAGACCAAATCTATATTTATCCAAGAAATATTTCACCTGAGAAGTGTTTTATGTCACTTCATAAATATCTTCTGTAGTTAATATTTTAAAAGTCTATAATGAGAGTAGTCAGGTCAGACTATAATCTCAGCAGATGGATATATTACATTATAAATTGAAAAATTCTAGTAGTCCCAATCTCTCTCTCTCTCTCTCTCTCTCTCTCTCTCTCTCTCACACACACACACACACACACAAATAAGAATATGTGTATATATGCACTAATTAGTGATTAAGAATGTTATACCTACTTGAAACAGCAAAGATATTTTTGTTAAGTATTTGTTAAATATTTTTGGATTTCAAGGTCTAGGGAATCTGAAACAAGAAAATAATAAATAATTTTCAGTCAGCACCACCATAAATCAAGCAAATGCATGTGAGCATACATCGCAGAGTCTGGGACATACATTGGGTGGTCAGTAAACACATTGTTTTAAATATATCTTAAACTCCAAAGAGATTTTCTGTTCATGTTCAGTAGTAACTAGGGAAATGACCTGGCTGGGTTCACATGCAACTATTCAAGAAGATGGGATGAATAGTAATTTTTTAAGATATTATCATTGCTTTTAGAAAGATGGTATAAAAACCAAAAGGAATAAAAAAATATTTTCAGGAAGCACACTAATTATATTCACTCTCATGCCTAGAGAAATTACAGAGTTTTGGTGACCTAAAGATGCTAATCTGTGAATTTATTCAGTGTTCAATTGATTTAGTTAACTCAGTATAAATTGTTTCCCCATTGATCTTCTCTAATCACATACATGTGTGTCAATATATGTTCAATTTCATGTAATATATGATTATTCAGGTGCGTATTTATGAAGCGATGTCTTATTAATTCTTTGCTTAAGTGTCTTTCCTGAACTTCCAATTTGCCATCTATATTTACCCAAAATTTCTCCATTCTACATGGAAGTGCACTACATGTGTCTCTCACTTAGTTCCAAACTTCCCTTCTCAGACAAAGATGATCAAGTACATGAAGAAGTGCTTGATGGAAAATTTTCTCATTTATAACAGAAAGGGACCTGAGTGGCAAAGGAAGGTGGAAGAGGAAAGGATGAGGAATGATTATAAGCTGTTTCTCCATGATTAACTTGGAGAAAGAATGTGATAATATCAAGTCCTCTAGTTTCCATTTGCAGTGGAGAAATATAATCCTTCTCATCTCACATTTAAGAAGGGTTGAAAATACAAGTGCAAACATTAGTGGCAGTATAATAATTCTGTTCCCATGATATTATAAGGATTCTAGGTTTTATGTATTAGACATCAAGTGGTAGATTTTTAAAGTATTATTAACCGTAAATTACTTAAGAAAGTGAAGAACAATTGATATAGCATTAAGTAATTAATTAGAATTGCCATTAAATCTGTACACAGGAAAATCTATTAGACATCAAAAATTACTCTCTAGTCTCTAAAATAATGTTCTGTGCAATCTTATCTATAGAATGCTAGAGCTACATAAGAAGAGATTCAAAAGCAAGACATTTACATTTTCTTTGGTTATTATATTCAGTGATGACACCCTTACAACCAATAACTTCTTACAGTGCCTTAAGGACTAAATATATCTGTTGATGATTCTGACCAGTTGAACTTGAACACCAAGGGTATTACTTCTTGCTTCTCATGAAGCTAAGCCAGATAACCTAACTTCCAGTGTAAAGGGGTATAACAAATAATGTAATGAGTTTACTCTAAAAATTAAAACATCCAACTTTACAGAGAGAAATGACACGGCTTTCTGTATTTGGGAGACAGAATGAATGGCATGTTTTGCCCCTTATTACTAGGCAGTGTAGGATGAAGGTTGCTAAACCCTGTTTTAAAAAGAAAAAAAAATTCCTACCTTCAATTTTTGATGGAACAAACGGTTACACATAGGCAGAGAAAATTATCCCTCAACATTTGCCTGCAGGACTGTGACCCCTAATGTCTTCCCCAGGTTGATAACTTCTGGGCCACAAAATAGGACTGAATTCCTGAAATCTCTTAACAGATGCACTGCTTGAGGGGAGGGCACAATGATGCCATTTGAGAACTGTCAGCAGTGAACGCTGTTAGCTCGTAAATTATTCCAAGTGCATTAAGAGAAAGGAATGGCACCTTTGTTAGCTAATGTGTTTCACCTGCAAAAATAACAGTTGCATCCTCAATAAATTTGAGCCGGCAGGGAGAAACAAGTTTGATCTCCCCCAGTCTCTTGTATACTATTTACACAATTCGGTTAGCATTCTCCCTAGGAAATGCATCTAGTTGGGGTAAATTAGCATATCTCAGCCATTTGTGCCTCACATCCCCTCATTGAGCTGAAGCGACTTCATACTGTGGCTTCTTCCATGTTTCTTCTTAAATAAGACCATTTGTACCCAAGAAAAATGCATAGACCTTTTTCAAATGAAATATACTGGAGAGGAATACTTGTTATTGCAATCAACTTTTCCAAACTTTTTCTCAATGATGAAAAGCTTTGCTTTCTTTCCCTCCCCCTCCCCCATTTTGAAGTGTAACATATTTTACTTTGGATATTTTCAGACTATAGGTGTTCTGAGACAGCGCTTCCAAGTTGCCATGTTCAATTCAGCTGTTAAGAATTTCAGCATTTTGGATCCCTTCCCTGGTTTTATGAGTTCATAACTTAAATCGCTTCTAGATGACTCTGTGCCCTGCTGGGCATGGTGAGTACCTGCAATCGCTGGGGTAGGAGGCAGACACGGAAAGATCACAAGGAATCCACTGGCCACCAGATCTAGCTAAAAATGGTGAACTATGGGTTCAGCAGGACACCGTTTCAAACAATAAGGAGAAGGTTGGCTGGGAAACACACCAATAAACCCCTGGGGGCATGTGCACATAGAAGTACATGCATGCAAACATGTACACACACACACACACACACACACACACACACACGGGGAGAGAGAGAGAGAGAGAGAGAGAGAGAGAGAGAGAGAGAAAGAGAACATTGCATTAGTCTTGGCCCTTTTTTGGTTATATCAAGCTAACGTATAAGGGCTTCCATTACAACTAACCTGCAGGGAAGCCCCTTCACAGCAGGTAACTTTAAACATATAGGGAAGCTAGGACAATCCAGAATATCATGAAGACCTCTTAGTGTGCTAACTTCGAACCGGGGAAGTAATTAGTCAAGCTTGTTAAATCAGCCCTTTTCAACAGCAACAGTGATCGCAGAGCATACCCTGCTCTATTCTGAGGGGCTCCTCCAACATATTGTAACATTCACTTCTTGTTTCTGGAAATCTGTCCCCCACAGCTTTACAACTTCCTGTCATGTGGATGTTACAACTCCATCTGTTTCACCAGCCCACTCTAAGAGTTTTTAATTTAAATGACTGAGCTCGGGGTTGTAAATTATCTGCAAAAGAAATGACAAATACCTTGGGATCTGTCCCTTTTACCCTTTCACTCTCAGCTGTAATTACCCCAGGTCCATAGCGGATTGAGTCTTGTTGCAGACATACTGTTGTTTGTCAGGCAGGAACAGGAAGACCTTGTCCGGATCTGCTTTCTCTATGTTTCTATGATACAAACAAACACAGCCACTTTTTTTTTTGGTCTCCTTTCTGTAGAGAAGATGAAAACTAGAGGGACTGATTATTTTCTGCCTTAGATTTAGGCTTAGGAAGGAAGGCATTTCTCATTTCTAACAATAGGCTCGGATTTCGAAACTGTCAACTCCTCCTGTCAGCCAAGCACGCATGGGATGCACAGGCAGCAGAGAGATAACAGGGATTCTGGGAATATGAGCAATCTGCCTCATCTGGCCTTGAGTAGTGGAAGCACTATGGTGTCTCATTAAATGGTCTTCTCCTCTCCTTTGGGTTTCTTCCAGGAGTGCAGAGGCAGCCTGGCTGTATAGCACTGCTCTTCTCCTTGTGGCTGGTGTAAATAGATCTGAACTTGATATACATGTGCCCTCTTTCTCTGAACGTTTTCATTTCTGGAGTGGTTGTAGCTGTTCCCAATGCTGCAACAAAATACCTTTTAACCGAGAGGCCGCAGCTTTTCCGGGCTGTGAGCCTGTGTGGATGGATGTGTACTTCATCAGCTGTACTGTAGAAAGAGAGACTCCCAAGCAAATGCTTCTTCCCTTTGATTCCATTATAGGCTGCTGTACCAACTCACAGCTGGAAACAAATTAAAGTCGTTTTTTTCTGATAATACAGGGAAAGTGGTTTCTGAGTAAAGTTCCTATTCAAACAATTCAGGTTATTTTCCCTTGCAGGAATATGTCTGCCTTTACTAAATCAGATTGGTTTGCATTTAAATGTTGATAACTAAGATCTTACATGACTGCAGTTTTGCAAGGTGATGTATTTGGGCAGTTTTATTGCCAACTGGTAGGACCTGCCTTTAGCCTCCTCCCAAACTGTGGAGATATTTCAAAATCGAAATGCTAGCCCATTTCTTTTTAACAATTATTACTTATATAAAATATTGAGGTTCAGTGCTTCTGTATCCATTTTTTTTTAGAAAAATCAGTTTTCTTCATCTCTCAGATGTCAAATTTCTTTCTCTAACTTTGAAAATTATCTGTGAATCTCTCTTCACATATGCCTGAAATACAATCAGGTAAGGCAAACACTTCATGTGCCCAAGGGAACTGAAGGCCTTTCTGTCTGATGCATATTTCTGTGAGGTGTTCTTCTGTTTTCCCTTCTTCAAATTAGAACGAAACCCTAAAATCAGCCTCAAGACAAGAACCACATTGCCTTTGGCTCCTTTATTGGCTTAAGCACCTTGCTGACATTTGATAACACAACACACAAACACAGAGCCTTCCCCGTCCTTTATTTCTATCTTGCATTTGCCCTTTTGCTAATGGCTTTAATTTTTGCTCTTCAAAAAAGGAACACTTGAATTACAAAGAACAGGGAGCAAGTAGTTTTTCTCGCATTTTTTTTTCTTAGAGAGAACAGGATAAAAATACAACTCAGAATTTTAAAAACAACAAATTTTAAAAAGAGATATAACTCATTCTATAACAACATCTCAATCCTGGGCTTGGACTAGAATTCAAAGATAGCATGGTCTGATCCAATCCATTGTTTTTCTAAAAATATGAGCTTGGACATTAACTGAGGGCTCTAAGAACTTGCACCCACAAAATATAGCATCCTGGCTTTTTTTTTTCAGTTTAAAGAAACTTGAATTTCCAAAGTGCTTGTACAAGTTTACATTCCCACCAGCAATGAAGGAGGGTTCCCCTTTCTCCACAACCTCTCCAGCATGTGTTGTCACTTGAGTTTTTGATCTTAGCCATTCTGATGGGTGTAAGGTGATATTAGCCTTCTATCAGATATAGGGTTGGTGAAGATCCTTTCCCAGTCTGTAGGCTGTCATTTTTTTTTTCTGACAACAGTGTCCTTTGCATTACAGAAGGTTTTCAGTTTTTTCCTTTATTCATTGTTGCTCTTAGAGCCTGTTTGTTGGTGTTCTGTTCAGGAAGTTGTCTCCTGTGCCAATGAGTTCTAAGCTCTTCCCCAAATTTCTTCTAACTGATTTAGTGTATCTGGTTTTATGTTGAGGTTTTTGATCCACTTGGCTGTTAGTTTTGTGCAGGGTGATAAATATGGATCTATTTTCATTTTTTCTGCATGTAGACATCCAATTGGACCAGCAACATTTGTTGAAGGTGCTGTCTTTTTTCCATTGAATGGTTTTGGCTTCTTTGTCAAAAATCAAGTATTCATAGGCGTGTGGGTTTATTTCTGAATCTTCTATTCATACCATTGATCCACTTGTCTGCTTCTATGCAAATACCATGCAGTTTTTATTACTATTGCTCTGTAATACAGCTTGAGATCAGGGATGGAGATACCTCCAGAGAATTTGTTTTTCTACAGGATCGTTTTGGAAATTCTGGGTTTTTTTGTTTCTCCATATGAAGTTGATAATTTCTCTTTCAAGGTCTGTAAAGAATTGTGTTGGTGTTTTGATGGGAATTGCACTGAATCTGTAGATTGCTTTTGGCAGAATGGCCATTCTCACTATCTTAATCCTATCGATTCATGAGCATGGGAGATCTTTCCATCTTCTGATTCAATTTGGCTTGAAGTTTCTTTCAAACAGGTCTTTCACCTGGTTGGTTAGAGTCACCCCAAGGTACTTTATGTTATTGGTAGCTATTGTGAAGGGTGTTGTTTCCCTGATTTCTTTCTTGGCCATTTTGTCTTGGGTATACAGGAAGGCTTCTAATTTTTTTAATTATTTTTTTTTTTATCCAGCCACTTTGCTGAAGGTGTTTATCAGCTGGAGGAGCTCTCTGGTTGAATTTTTGGTGTCACTCACGTATACTATCATACCATTTGCGAATAGTGAAACTTTGACCTCTTCCTTTCTGATTTGTATCCCCTTGATCTCCTTCACTTGTCTTATTGATCTATCTAGGACTATGTAGTACTATGTTGAATAGATATGGAGAGAGTGGGCAGCCTTGCATTGTCCTTGATTTCAGTGGGATTGATTTACATTTCTCTCTAATGAGTTTGATGTTGGCTATAGGCTTGCTGTATATCTGGCACTTTTTCAGATAATTAAGAATACTGCTTCCTCAAGATCCAGCTATACCACTCCTAGACATATATCCAAAATATGCTCAAGTACACAACAAGGGCATTTGCTTAACCATGTTTGTAGCAGCTTTATTCGTAATAGCCAGAACCTGGAAACAACCCAGATGCCCCTCAACGAAGGAACTGATATAGAAATTGTGGTACTTTTACACAATGGAATACTACTCAGCAATTAAAAACAAGGAAATCATTAAATTTGCAGGCAAATGGTGGGATCTAAAAAAGATCATCATGAATGAGGTATCTTAGGAGCAGAAAGACACACAAGGTATATACTCACTTGTAAGTGGGTACTAGATTTATACGATAGGATAAACATACTAAAATCTGTACACCTAAAGAAGATAAACAAGAAAGAGGATCCTGGATAAGATGGTCAATCCTTACTTATAAAGACAAATGGGAAGTAGGAGAAAACAAGTAACGGGACAGGAGCCTACTGCGGAGGACCTCTGAAAGACTCTACCTAGCAGTGTATCAAAGCAAATGCTGAGACTCATAACCAAACCTTCGGCAGAGTGCAGTGAATCATATGAAAGAAAGGGGGGGTTAGTATGACCTGGAGAGAACAGGAGCTCCACAAGAACCAAATATATCAGGGCACAGGGGTCTTTTATGAGACTGTTTCTCTAACCAAGGACCATGTATGGATATAACCTAGAACCCCTGCTTAGATGTAGGCCATGGTAGCTCAGTATCCAAGTGGGTACCCTAGTAAAGGGAACAGGGACTATTTCTGACATGAAATAAATGGTTGGCTCTTTGACCTCTCCCCACCCACCGACACAGGAGCAGCCTTGTTAGGCCACAGAGGAGGACATTGCAGCCATTCCTGAAGATACCTGAATAGCTAGGGTCAGATGGAAGGGGAGGAGGACTTCCCCTATCAGTGGACTTGGAAAGGGACAGAGAGGAGATGAAGGAGGAAGGTTGAGATTGGGAGGGAATGAGGAAGGGTGCTACAGCTGAGATTCAAAGTAAATAACCTGTGATTAATATAAAAAATAAATAAAAATTAAAAAAATAAAGATACTTGAAAAAACAATAGGCATATAAAAATCTGCCTGATATACCTTTTTAAAATTAAAATCAGATAATAAAATTTTCATTGGCAGGATGCTTTTCCACGTCAGAAGGAAACATTTTAAAAATCAAAGATGACACACTGAGGAGGTGCATAAATCTCTCTGCAAACATTTGTTAACTATCCCTGTCTCTCTGGACGCATTTCTTACCAGTTTTGCAAAACCAGGAAGTGTCTCTTCAACTTGTCACATTTTCATAATTTATTACTACCCTTTGCTAATCTGAGGATATACATGCTTGCCTTAGTTAGGGAATATTTTGCTGTGAGGTGACTCTATAATCATAGCAACTGCAACTGTTTTTGAGACAGGTTTTCTCTGTGTAGTTTTGGTTGTCTTGGACTAGCTTTGTAGACCAGACTGACCTCAAATTCACAAAGATCCTGTTTCTTCCTCCCCGAGTGCTGGGATTAAAGGATTTCTTCACCATGTCTGATTCACAGCAACTATTATAAAGGAAAATATTTAATTGGGGGCTGGCTTACAATTCAGAGGTTGAGTGCATTGTCATCATGAAGGGGAGCATGGCTGCATGCTGTTGGAACACTTGGTATTGGAGAAGTAGTTGAACATTTAAAATCCAGATCCAAAGGCATCAGGAAGAGAGTGAGACACCGGGCCTGACTTAAGCTTCTGAAACCTCAAAGCCTATTACCGGTGATACACTTCCTCCAAGAAGGCACATACCTCCTCCAACAAGGCCATACCTCCAGTGATGCCATTCTCTGTGAGGCTATGGAGGCCATTTTCATTCAAACCACCACAATGTTCAAATCCAAATTATACCTTCGAGTCTTTGTCCCCTTACAAAAGCCTAAAGTCACATAAAATATACAAAAAATGTACTTGTATATTTTTCTGCTGTAGAAAATTTAGTTGTCAGAACTAGATTTAAAAATAGAACAATGAAAACTCCCAGAGGGCATAGGTAAATTTTGCCTATAGATAAATATTTGCTATAGGTAAATATGTTGCATGTATGTGCATACTAGAGGTTCTAAGGTGATAGTGTCCATAAGTGATTTATGCATACATTATTTCATTCCTAGGGTTTAAATATGAACGTTTTTACTTTTTCCCTGATGCTACCTTTCATTGAGAATGATCTTCTTGGAATGGAACTGTTATTTGAAAGTTTGAAAGACACACCTTAAAGAATCATCGATTTAGATTGCACCTATTTCATACTTAAAATTTTATTTAATAAGAATGTAAACAAAAGGCCTCATTCACATTTTTGTTAACTTTAAATAAGTTCATTTTAAAGCAAATTTAGTATTAGAGTAAAATTCAAACTTTCTTTTCCATTGGTTTTAGTTTTGGATTACATATATTCCATTCAGCTAGCAATTGCCATATGTTATGTCATTTAACAGCTTAGGAGAATGATTGCTGGCCATGACTAGAGTTCATATCTCATTACTCTTTGGCTCCAGTTCCAAACAGGGCCATGCTAAAACTCCTTCATGACGGTTGATTGGTGACCCAATGAAGTGAGTTGTTGAAACATCATTGCAGCTCATAG
>REGO01000899.1:0-40668 GCA_010120015.1 Rhombomys opimus
CAAGTGGGTTCCATTGTAATAGGAACAGGGACTATCTCTGACATGAACTGATTGGCCTGCTCTTTAATTACCTCTCCCTGAGGGGGAAGCAGCATTACCAGGCCACAGAAGATAACATTGCAGCCACTCCTGATGAGACCTCATTGACTAGGATTAGAAGGAAGGAAAAGAAGTTCTCCCCTATCAGTGGACTTGTGGAGAGGCATGCATGCAGAGGGTGGAGGAAAGGAAGGATTGGCATGGGAAGAGGGAGGGAACCACAGTGGGGATACAAAGTAAATAAAGTGTAATTAATAAATAATTTTTAAAAAAGATTAAATTCAGAAACTTTAAACCCCCCCTCCAAAAAAACTTTTTTACAATTTATTCACATTGTATCCCAGTTGTAACCCCCTTCCTCATACCCTCCCAATCCCACCCTCCCTCCCTCTTCTCCTCCCATGCCCCTCCTGCAGTCAACTGATAAGGGGTGTTCTCCTCCCATTCCATCTGGCCCTAGCCTACCAGGTCTCATTAGGACTGGCTGTAGTGTCTTTCTCTATGGCCTGGTAAGGCTCCTTCCCCCTCAGAGGAAGGTAATAAAAGAGCCAGCCACTGAGTTCCTTTCAGGGAAAGTCCCTGTTCCCCTTACTAGGACACCCACTTGGAGACTAGGTTGCCATGGGCTACATCTGTGGGGGGTTTTAGGTCCTCTCCATGCATGGTCCTTGGTTGGAGTATCAGTCTCAGAAAAGACCCCCTTGCCCAGATTTTTGGTTCTGTTGTTCTTCTTGTGGAGCTCCTGTCCCTTCCAGGTCTTTCTATCTCCCCCTTCTTTCATAGGATTCCCTGCACTCTACCCAAAGTTTGGCTATGAGTCTCAGCTTCTGCTTTGATATCCTGCTGGATAGAGTCTTTCAGAGGCCTTCTGTGGTAAGCTCCTGTCCTGTTCCCTGTTTTCTCCTTCTTCTGATGTCTATTCAGTTTATCTTTCTGAAGGAGGATAGTGGCACAGGATCTGTGGATGTGCCAGTTTCCTTCCATAACAAATAAACTATGGATTTGGCTTCTTTGCCAAATCGATTCAATGGAAAAAAGACAGCATCTTCAACAAATGGTGCTGGACCAATTGGATGTCTACATGCAGAAAAATGAAAATAGATCCATATTTATCACCCTGCACAAAACTAAAGTCCAAGTGGATCAAAGACCTCAACATAAATCCAGATACTCTAAAGCTGTTAGAAGAGAAAGTGGGGAACAGCCTAGAACTCATTGGCACAGGAGACAACTTCCTGAACAGAACACCAACAGCAGAGACTCTAAGAGCAACAATCAATAAATGGGACCTCATGAAACTGAGAAGCTTCTGTAAAGCAAAGGACACCATCATCAAAACAAAACGTCTTCCTACAGACTGGGAAAGAATCTTCACCAACCCTTTATCTGACAGAGGACTAATATCCAGTATATACAAAGAACTAAAGAAGCTGTAAAGCAGCAAACCAAGTAATCCAATTAAAAAATGGGGAAGAGAGCTAAACAGAGAATTCTCGACAGAGGAATATGGAATGGCAGAGAAACACTTAAAGAAATGGTCATCCTCATTAGCCATTAGGGAAATGCAAATCAAAACAACCCTGAGATATCACCTTACACCCATCAGAATGGCCAAGATGAAAAACTCAAGTGACAACACATGCTGGAGAGGTTGTGGAGAAAGGGGAACCCTCCTCCACTGCTGGTGGGAATGTAAACTGGTACAACCACTCTGGAAAGCTATCTGGCGTTTTCTAAGACAATTAGGAATAGTGCTTCCTCAAGACCCAGCTATACCACTGCTAGGTATATACCCAAAGCTTGCTCAAGTACACAAAAGGGATACTTGTTCAACCATGTTTATAGCAGCTTTATTTGTAATAGCCAGAACCTGGAAACAACCCAGATGTCCATCAACGGAAGAATGGGTACAGAAATTATGGTATTTCTACACAATGGAATACTACTCAGCAATCAAAAAGGAGGAAATCATGAAATTTGCAGGCAAGTGGTGGGATCTAGAAAACATCATTCTGAGTGAAATATCCCAGAAGGAGAAAGACAAACACGGTATATACTCACTTATATAGACCTATAAGATATGATAAACATAATGAAATCTATACACCTAAAAAAGATAATCAAGAGAGCGGACATGGGGTAAGAGGATCAATCCTCGTTTAGAAAGACAGATGGGATGTGCATTGAATGCATGACAGGGGTCTACTGAGTGCATCTGAAAGCCTCTAACTAGCAGTGTTTTCAAAGCAAAGACTCATGACCAAACCTTTGGCAGAGTACAGGGAATCATAAGAAAGAAGGGGAGTTAGTCTGATGGGGAAAGGATAGGAGCTCCACAAAGACCAAATATATCTGGGCACAGGGTCTTTTCTGAAACTGACATTCAACCAAGGACCATGTATGGATATAACCTAGAACCTCTGCTCAGATGTAGCCTGTGGTAGCTCAGTAACCAATTGGTTTCCCAAAGTGAGGGGAATAAGGACTATTTCTAACAGGAACTCAATGAAGATACCTGATAAAACAGGATCAGATGAATGGGGGGAGGTCCCCCCCATCAGTGGACTTGGAAAGGGGCACAGTGGTGATGAGTGAGGGAGGGAGGGACTGGGAGGGAATGAGGGTTCGGGGCACGGCTGGGATACAGAATTAATAAAATGTAACTGATAAAAATAAAAAATAAATAAAAATAAAAAAATAAACTATGTACCAATAATACTCAGGGTACTGTAGGGAAGCTCCTGCTTGCTCATTCTTTACTAGGCACAAAATGTCTCTGTTAAGGTTTGATCACAACAGTAGACAATTGGACTGATGCTGTGTGATTATCTCCTTGCTTTTTAAAAGGCCATCAAATTTCTCTCTGCCCAGTAGTATCTTTTCCATATCATGATCACAATCTGGCACAATGCCTAGAATTCATCATTTGAATAGATGTTGTTTCTTTCTTGATTTGATCTTCTCTGAGCAACTCTAATCAACCATCAGATTGACATCAAATATATTTCTGTTTATCTTTGCTATTCTTCATCTGCTCTCTTACTGCCTAGTATCATCTTCCCCAATTTGTCATTACTGCCTTCAGAAAGCTGAGGGTTAGCTGAGTAATGCTGTGCTTGAAGAAAACAGGCTACGAGGTCACATATATTTTTCTCTTGTTTATTTAACTTAGTATTAACGTGATCACCTCCAGCTGCATCCATTTCCCTTCAAATTATATAACTATATGACTCAATATGGCTGAATAAAATTCCATTGTGTATATATGCCATATACTTTTTTCTTTTTTTGCTATTTTATTTTTTTGCTTTCTTTTTTAATTTATTACAATTTAATCACTTTGTATACTAGTTGTAGCCCCTTACCTCATCTCCTCCCCATTGGGCCATCCCTCCCTCTTCTCCTCCAGTACCACACCCACAGTCCACAGATAGGGGACTCTACCTAGCAGATTCTGAGACCCAAAGCCAAACTTTGGCAGAGTGCAGGAAACTTTATGGAAGAAGGAGGAGATAGAAAGACCTGAAAGAGACAGGAACTCCACAAGGAGAGCAACAGAATCAAAAAGTCTGGATCCAGGTGTCTTTTCTGAGACTCATACTCCAACCAAGGACCATTCATGGAGAACCCCTGCACAGATGTAGCCCATGGCAGCCTAGTCTCCAAGTGGGTGTCCTAGTAAGGGGAACAGAGACTTTCCCTGACATGAACTCAGTGGCTGGCTCTTTGATCACCTAACCCTGAGGATGGGGAGCCTTACCAAAGGCGGAGAATGCAGACAGTCCTGATGAGACTTAATTTTTATTTTTGTTATTTACAATTTATTCTTTATATATCTCCCCCTCAACTTCCCCTGTTCCAACCTCCCTCCCTCCCTCCTTCCCTCCCTCCCTCCCTCTTCTCCTCATCCTCTTCAGCTAGTCCATTGAAAGGGTGAGTTCTCCAATACTGACATCTGCCCATTGCTTTTTAAGTCTCATTAGGACTCTTGGGTCTTCTTTCTCCTTGGCCTGGCAAGGTTGCATCATCACAGGTGAGTGATCAGAGAGCAGTCAACTGAGGCAGCACCTGCTCCCCACACTCAGAGATTTTCATGGAGACTGAGATGCCAATCAGCCACATCGGAGCAGGGGGTCTAGATCCTCTCCATGCATGGTCCTCCATTGATGCATCAGTCTCTGCAGGACCCCTTGGCTCAGATCTTTTAGTTTTGCTGGTCTCCTTGTGGGGCTCCTGTCCTCTCCATTTCCCCTAATTCCACTCCTCTCTTCCTCCATAATACTCCCTGTGCTCTGCCCAGAGTTTGGCTCTGAGTCTCAGCATTTGGTTTGATCCTCTGTTGGGTAAATCCTTTCAGAGGACCCTCTATAGCAGACTCCCATCATGTTTCATCTCTTCCACTGCTTCTGCTGTCTATCCTGTTTGCCATTCTGAATGAGTTTTAAGCATATTCTTTTTAAATACTTTTTTAAAATTTTTTTGAGATGATAAATAACCATTCTCCATTCTCTTTTCCCCATCAAAATCTTTCCACTTAACTCTCTTTGCTCTCTTTCAAATCAGTGATCTCTTTTTTGATTGTTATTTACATACATATATGTGTACATATATAATCCCAAATACTGCCTTCTCATCTGTACAATGTTACTTGTATGTATGTTTTCAGGACTGATCATTTGGTAATAGAGTTAACCAATTTGATGTGCTCTTCCTTGGGGAAGATGCTTTTACCTGCTCTCAGCATTCCTTAGTTGCTTGTAGTTATTGTTGTAGGGTTGAGGTGTCCTTATGTTTTTGCAAAAGCAGTCATCTTAATTGGCCAGCCTAACCACAGAAGAGACTCCATTTACATCTGTAGCCAACCTCTTAGGAATACTGAATAACAAGAAGACATTGGAAAGTCACTGTGACTTCATTTTCTTACCTGGTAATTTAGCTCTTTTTTTTCCCTCTCCTCATTTCTATTTTGTATATATTTCCTCATTAATTCCCTTTGTAATAGTGATTTGTTATTTGTTTTTGTAATGGTGAATGCACAAATGATGTTATAACTCTATGGTAGATATTTGTAATTTGTCTACGAATTATTAAGTAGCTTCCATTTGTGACTTAAAATGCTAACAATTCTGAAGCTGTCAAAGGGAATTAGATATCTGCTAATCTTATAAAGCTTTCATTATAATATGAGAGATAAATACATGTAAACAAAATATGGGGCAGAGCCCTTCTGCCTATTTCCTACCTGCCTGATATGCCTGGGGCCACTGAGAAGAGGAGAGCTAGAGGCTGCTCTGGACCCCACTGTCCACCATCCCAAAGAGGTCCATGGGAAGCACCAAGGACGTTCAACGTAGAGCTCTCTCTGCCTATCCCCTACCTACTTGATCCCCTATCTGGCTGTGTGGGGCACAGCCAGCAGAACAGAGGCCTGCGGGACCCTAAGAAGATTCAAGTCCACCTGAGGCACAGCTACCAAAGGAGATCAGCAGGCTTTTACCTGAGCTCCATTGTCAGGCCCAAGGTTCTGCCTATTTCCCTGAAGAGTCCTCCACCTAGACTATTTAGCCAACACCAAGGACAGCCAGATGGCTAAATGCCAGCATAGTAACACAATCAAGAAAAGCTAAGGCAACAAAGCACCTCCAGAGCCCAGTTATCATATCTACAGCAAGCCCTGGCTATCATAATAGAGCCAAAGCCTTCCATCCAGCCTCATAAGATGAGAGAGGCATTTAAAGAAGAAATGAACAAACCTCCTTAAGAAATACAGGAAAACAAAATGAAAAAGGTGAAGAAAGTAAATAATACTATTCAAGACCTCAAAATGAAAGTAAAACAATAAAAAGAAAACAAAAACTGCCCCAGTCCTGGAGATGGAAAGCCTAGAGAAGAGAAAAGGAACAATAGACACAAGTATCACCAAAAGAATGCAAAAGTTGAAAGAGAAAAATCACAGGCATTGACAATATGACAGGAAATATAACTACAACAGTCAAAGAAAATATAAAAACTACTGACACCCACCAAAAAAATCATGAAATCTGGGATACTATGAAAAGACTTAACCTAGGAATGATAGGAATGGAAGAAGGTGAAGTATCCCAGTTCCAATGAACAGAAAATATTTTTCCTAAAATCATTGAAAAAAATTCCCCCAACCTAAAGAAAGAGGTCCCTATAAATGTACAAGAAGCATACAGAACACGTATTAGGTTGGACCAGAAGTGAAAATCTTCCCAAAGGATAACAATAAAACACTAAATCCACAGAACGAAGGAAGAATATTAAAAGTTGCAAGGAAAAATTCCCAAGTAAATAAACAAAGGCAGACTTACCAGAAATACATTTGACTTCTCAACAGAGACTCTAAAGGCTAGAAGGGCCTGGACAGATGTCTTGCATCCTCTAATATGCCTCTAAGAGTTTTACTATACCTAGCAAAACTCTCAGTCACCATACTGGAGAAACAAAATATTCCAAGACAAACCAAACTTAAACCACATCTGTCCACAAATACAGCTCTACAGAAAATACTGGAAGGAAAGCTCCAAATCAAGAAGGTTAGCTACATCAAAGAAAACATAGGAAATAAATAATTCCACATCAGCAAAAACAAAAGAAGGGAAGCATACCGAAACAACTAATACCAAAAAATATCAAAATAACAGGAACAAACAATCATGGTCAATAATATTGCAAAACATCAATGAACTCAATTCCCTAATGAAAAGACATTGGCTAGAACTAATGGGAACCAGTATCTATCATTTGATGCATACAGGAAACACATCTCAGCAACAAAGATAGACATTACCTCAGAATAAAGGGCTGGAAAAATGTTTTCCAGGCAAATTGGACCAAGACATTCTAATATCTAAGAAGACAACTAAAAGAGCTCAAGTGGATACAATTTGGAAAGGAAGAAGTCAAAGTATCACTATTTGCAGATGATATAATAGTATACATTTGTGACCCCAAAATTATTACCAAGAAACTCCTATACCTGATAAATACCTTTAGGAAAATGGCCAGGTGTAAAATTTTTTTTTTTAAGTATTTTTAATATTTTATATTTCCTTTAGTGTTATACATTATTAATGGTGAATAAATAATATGTATGCCTCACTTCAGTGAAAATTCATTCAGTGAATAATGTTTATTCAGTGAAGAAAATTCAGTGAAATAAAATTTCAATATAAAATTATTAAAATCACTATTTTTAAGCTATATACAAGTAATATGTTATTCAAATTAAAATACATATATATCCACACACATATATGTGTGTTATTCATTTTATGCAATATTACTTTCATGAAACCAAAGGAAAATAGAAAGAATATAGAATATTTTATCACAAGTAAGATTCCATTTTGTTTTTTACTTTTGTTTATTCTTTATGAGTTTCACAAAATTAACTTAAAAAAAATCAGTATCCCTCCTGTATACAAAAGACCAACAGGCTGAAAAGAAATTAGGGAAACAACAGTCTTCCCAGTAGCCACAAAAAGCATAAAATATCTTGGTTTAACGCTAACCAAACAAGTGAAAGACTTGTATGAAAAATAAATAAATAAAACTTCAGCACCCAACTCTCACCAAGGGGAAGATCATTGAGACAGAAGCTAAACAGAGAAATAATGACACTTACAGAGGTCTTGACTCACATGGACCTGATAAATGTCTACAGAACTTTTCACTCAAACACAAAAGGGTATACCTTCTTCTCAGCACCTCATGGAACCTTTTCCAAAATTGACCATGTAGTAAGGCACAAATCAAGCCTCAACAGATCCAAGAAGATTGAAATAATCCCTGCATCCTAATAGACCACTGTTCTAAAACTAGACCTCAACAATAACAGAAATAGCAAAAAGCCTACAAAGACCTGGAAACTGAACAACTCTACTTAACAAAAACTGGATCAGGTGAGGAAAGAAAGAAAGAAATGAAAGACTTCCTAGAATTCAATAAAATTGAAGGCTCAACTTACTCAAACTTATGGGACAAAATAAAAGCAGTGCTAACAGGAAAGTTCATAGAACTAAGAGCCTTCATAAAGAAAT
This sequence comes from Rhombomys opimus, assembly GCA_010120015.1. Taxonomy (NCBI): domain Eukaryota; kingdom Metazoa; phylum Chordata; class Mammalia; order Rodentia; family Muridae; genus Rhombomys; species Rhombomys opimus. Next base: position 8,106 of record REGO01000899.1, read on the forward strand.
TTGAGACATCTCATAAAAGCAACTTAATGGCACACCTGAAAGTACTAGGGGAAAAAAAAATCAGACACAACCAAGAGGAGTAGATGGCTATAAATAATCAAACTCAAGGCCGAATTCAAAACAAATATAGCAATATTTAAGGCAATGGCATTGGGACTGGGAGATTGATGGTTATTGAGACAGTGTAGGTAGAATGCCTGCCTGGCACAAGGTAAATAAGGCAGTTTTAAAATCTAGCAGGTGTCTGTGTCTTATTTGATTGTGATAGCAGGTTAAATAATGCCACCATAGTAATTATAGCCTAATATTAAACATTTGTACTCCATACCTTTTAAATTTACAACAATAATGAGATAATATTAGGACAAACAGGTAGAGATATTTACTATTTACAATACTGTTTTCACAAAATATGTTCATGCTAAATGAGATGGAAATAAAGCATGGATAACAGAAGTGTGCAAACAATAAGCCTATGAGAAAAGGCTGGCCAAGACTTATCTTAGGTATGAGGCATAATGTACTTATTTAGCAAATTGTGAAGAAATTCCTTAGCATTAACTGCATTAAAAAGTACTTACTGAACTTTTAAATTACATCATGTAGTGTGAGATCCTACAGCACACTAAATAGTTTAAATTGTTCCATAGGTAGTCCAACATATGACAAAAATATATAGGTAATATACTATGTGTGAATATGAAAGCGAAATCTGTGAAAAAATAATTGAGCTTAAGAAGATAGGGAGCCATGGAAAGAATATATCATGTTGGGGGTGATCTGGAGCTATTTTGTGTTCTAGTTGTGGTTGCTTGCCCACAGGATCCTTGTTATCCAATAGCAGGTTCTCATATATTCAAGATGACATGTGAACCTTGCCTCCTGAATTGACTCCGATTGTATGATAAAAGTTGCTGACAGCTTATAGTTGGGCAGAGAGAGGAGGGAAGGAGGTTTTTCCTGGGAGAAAGAAAGGAACTCTGGGAAGAAGTAAGAAGAAAGTCTTTTTTTTTTCCAGTAGACACAGAGGAGATGGATATGATTACTGGCCTGGAAGATGTAGCTAGCCACATGGGTAGATGGGGCTAGGTGTTCAGATTAACTTAGATAAGCTAGTTGAGAGTCCAGCTACACTCTTCCCCACTTTTTCTTCTAACCAATTTAGTGTATGTAGTTTTATGTTGTGGTCTTTGATCCACTTAGATTTAGTTTTGTGCAAGGTGATAAATATGGATCTATTTTCATTTTTCTGCATGTAGACATTCAGTTGGGCCAGCACCATTTGTTGAAGATGCTGTATTTTTTCCTTTGAATGGTTTTGGCTTCTTTGTCAAAAATCAAGTATTCATAGGTGTGTGGGTTTATTTCTGGGTCTTCTGTTCAGTTCCATTGGTCCACCTTTCTGCCTCTATGCCAATTTCATGCAGTTTTTATTACTATTGCTCTGTAATACAGCTTGAGATCAGGGATGGAGATACCTCCAGATGATCTGTTGTGTACAGGATTGTTTTGGAAATTCTGTTTTTGGTTTTTTTTTTTTTTCATATGAAGTAGAAGAAGACAAGTAACAGTACAGGAGCCTACCACAGAGGGCCTCTGAAAGACTCTACCTAGCAGTGTATCAAAACAAATGCTGAGACTCATAACTAAACCTTCGGCAGAGTGCAGGGAATCATATGAAAGAAAGGGGAGAGGAGCTTCACTAAGAAAAATATATCAGGGCACAGGGGTATTTTACTAGACTGTTTCTCCAACCAAGGACCATGTATGGATATAACCTAGAACCCCTGCTTGGATGTAGCCCATGGTAGCTCAGTATCCAAGTGGGTTCCCCTATTAAGCAGAAGAGGAATTATTTCTGACATGAACTTAATGACTGGCTCTTTTATCTACCCCCTGCCTCGAGGGAGGAACAGCCTTGCTAGGCCACAGAGGAGGACATGACAGTCAGTCCTGAAGATATCTGCTAAGCTAGGGTCAGATGGAAGTGGAGGAGAACCTCCTCTATCAGTGGACTTGAAAAGGGGCAGGGAGGAGATGAGGGAGGGAGGGAGGGATTGGGAGGAAATGAGGGAGGGGACTACAGTTGGGATACAAAGTTAATAACCTGTGATTAGTATAAAAAATAAAAAAATATAAAATAAATAAATAAATAAATTCCAAAAATAAAAAGGAGAGAAAGAATCCAGCTGTGGCCTAAGCTTTGAATATTCAAAGATCTTGGCATCTTTATATTTATGGATGACATTTTTTTGGACACCAGGGTTAATATAACAATATAATTTCTAATTTATTTAGAACATTATTACAAAAATTATAAGTACAAAAATAAAACAGAGGAGGGCAACATGTACATATTTGTAAAGTTAGTTATGATAATATGAGTAGGCATTGAAGGTCATTGAAGTGGAGATATGCTTGAGATCGTTCTGTTTGAAACATACTAACGTTCATGCTTCTGTGTGCAGTGAGGAAGAATAAATGCACCCGGGTGTCAATTTGTAAGGGAGGGAAACCTGTTGGGAAGACATATGTTTCAGAGTCTTGTCTCTCTGAATGACAGACTTATGCAATGCCATTCGATCAGAGCGTCTAGTAGTATGATCTGAGTGCTGTTCTCATCATGTATAAAACAGAGCAGAGAAAAGAAGATGGCAGGTAGATGAGGCAGAAAGTGGTGGTTACAAATAAGTCAGCAAAAAGATGACAGACCTGCCCTGGCATGTCGGTGTAATGTGCTTGCAAGTATGCTCTTAAAAGTAAAGTTGAATTCACTGATGTGCTCGCTTTTGATCCCATCAGAATAATAATAATAATAATTATTATTATTATTTTGTCCCAAGCAATTACTCTTTGGAATAATGAGTGATTAGTCAAATGAGTGACAATTGCAAATACACAGAAGACGATATGTCAAGGGACATCAGAGTCTGAATATGCACTCTCTTAGCTTTGAGTCACCTTCATTATGCTCAAGGAGAGGTATCAAAAGGACAGTTTCATATTTAGGTGTATAAGAAAAGAACAATGTAGAGATATAAATGTCAGTGATGTCAAAACATACATTCTGCACGTCTGGAAGCTGGAAGAGACAGTTATCAGTTTCCCTTTTCATTTTTAATTCTTTCCTAAACTCAGGCTCATAAAATGGTGATGCATTTAGTATGGGCTTTTCCACATCCATTAACCTAACCTAGATTTTCCCTTACAAGCAATGCCCAGGAATTTGTTCTCACGGTAAATATACATCTCATAAAGTTATGATTGACAATTAAGATTATCTCACACCCTCATTTCAGTTTATCAGATAAAAATGATTATTGTATTTTTGAATTCTAGATAATAAAACTTGTTAAGTTTATTTTTAAAAACAAATACATAACCACACAAATAGAATCATATTATTGGCAATATTTTATGATGGCCCAACTGACTATGTCTTATCTACTTGAATTTCAAACACTGTGTTTTCGCTTTTATTCGGTTATGTGGCTTCCTCTGTCAGTGTGGTGTGTGGGTGTGGGAAGCATCTGTTGTTCTATGTCAAGTGCACAGGAGGAATGTTTTCTTTGTGACCTCACACCCACCTGCCATGCCTGTTGACTACCTGATTGCTTCCCTTGCAATGTGCCCTGCTCACTAGGTCTTGTATGAATAGCTTCTCTCTGTCTCCCACATGGAACATTTTCTACCAGCTTTGATTTTTGTCCCCAGGGCTTTTGTTCTGCCTGGCTCAGTCTCGCCTGACCTGTCGGTGAGTTTCTTGGCTATGCAGTGAGCAGGTGCCACACCTTTTCTTATGTATTGAAATCTACTTTGAGAAGAAACCCCCCCCCCTTTTTTTTTCAGCTATGGCTGTCCTTAAAATCCCAGTGCTGTTCCTTTTTAGAGTTCATCTTAGACCATTTTAATTCCTCTTTTATCATGTCTCCATACCACTTAGCAGCCAGGGGCTCTGTTAAAGTTGAATTTGGATTTTGTCATTCTTCACATCAACACTTTTTGGTAAGTTCCAATTAAAATCAGAATAAAACAAAAAAGGCAGTTGTTATTTGGTTTCCAACTAATTACATGATATCATGGTCAACAAGCTCTCTCTGGCATTTTAGTACAACATGCATTTCTGCGTTCTAGCGTGGTAGATATGTAAATGCTTTCACATCTATTGCCATATTCAGTTGAAATTAGTATAAAGTAGTAGTTTTAGAAAATTATCTTTTGTACGATTTCACTTTATTTATTGCTTATTGAAGACAGTGCCTTTGTGTCTAGTTCATCTATAATATCCCATTTTATATTTACTGTGATGATAACTTTTGATGCATATCTTAGAAAATAATCTAAGTGACATTAATAATAATCTTCTAAGTTTTAGGTTGTGTTAATTAAATGATGCTAAGGTAAGTAATGTAGAGTCTTGCTGTCCATATTAATGATTTTGTATTTCATACTAGAAACAGAATTTGTGGTCTTGTGTATGATAGACAAGTTATTTCCTACTGGGAGCTCTCTCTGGTCCCATGCATTCTTTTATGTTCTGAATTTTACCATTGTTAATTAACTGATATTAAGTGCATAAAAACTACTCAGTAACCATTTTAATTCAGAGTGGAAGGTAAGAGATAGGGAGTTATGTTTATAATAGTAAAAGAGTAAGTAAAAAGGGGGTTTTATCTATGTTTGTCTTGTAGGAAAAAACCTACCTACAAGTAAATTGAATTTTCTTTCATTACTAAAAGATATTTCTGGGATGTCAGGATGACTTACTCCTGAAGGTTATTTTTTCACTGGTGACTGCAATTTAAACAGATAAGGATGAAAGAAGGATGTTCCAGACATATATACCTGGATAAGAGGAAGAACAATTGTGCTCAGTGGTGGCAGGTCTGAAAACATGTATCTGAGTATTTTGCTAAGCAACAGGAATCTTTAGCAAATCAAGATGTTCTGATAAGACAATAAAGACATAGCTACTTCATTAATTACAGTTTTTTTTAAAAAAAACTTTTGTTTGAGAGCATATAGATTATCTTGCAGATGGCTATTTTTGGTTATACATAATTTACAGCTGAATATAATACATAATAAATAAGCTTTATTTATTAATAAATTAAGTTATGATTACTTTGTTCTAATTGCCTGTTTTACTCATGCCCATGAATTGGTAGGATTAACATAATAAAAATGGCCATCTGACCCAAAGTTATCTACAGATTTAAGCAAGTTCCTTCAAAAGAGCAACATGATTTTTCACAGATCTTGAAAAAGTAATTTTAGATACAAAATGAATAAATTGTAATTAATAAAAAAATAAATTAAAAAATTCACCAAAAAATAAACTTCATATGGATAAACAATACAACAACAACAACAAAACCAGAATACCTGAAACAAACCAATACAATAAAAGCACTGCAAGAGGTATCTCCATCCCTGATTGCAAGCTACAGTGCAGAGCAGTAGTAATAAAAACTCCATGGTGCCGTCATAGAAATAGACTAGTTCATCAATGGAATCAAATCAAAAACCCAGAAATAAACCCACACACTTACTGACACTTGAATTTTGACAAAGGTGCCAAAAGTAGGCAATGGAAAAAAGACCAAAACATCAGCAAATGGTTCTGGTCTAACTGGGTGTCTACATGTAGAAAAATGCAAGTAGATTCATATATATCATCTTTATCATTTTTATCATTCATATTATCATCACAAAATTTAAGTCCAAATGGATCAAAGTCCTCAATATAAACTTTAGATACACTAAATTTATAAGAAGAGAAAGTGTGGATCAGCCTTGAATGCATTGGCACAGAAGACAACTTCATGAACAGAACACCAACAGCTCAGGCTTTAAGATCTAGAATTAATAAATGAGACCTCATAAAAGTGAAGTTTCTAAAAAGCAAAAAACACTGTCAATAGAACAAAATGGCACTCTACAGATTTGGGAAAGATATTCACCAACCGTATACCTGATAAAGGGCTAATATCAAAAATATAAATAACTCAAGAAATTAAGCATCAATAGTAAATAAATAAATAAATAATCCAGTTAAAAATGGGGTACTGAATTAAATAGAGATTTTTCAGCAGAGGAATCTCAAATGGCTTAGAAATGCTCAGTATCTTTAATCACCAGGGAAATACAACACAAAAGGGCTCTGAGATTCCATCCTACACCTGTCAAAATGGTTTAGGTTAAAAAACTGGTAGTACATGCTGGCGAGGATGTGGAGAAAGGGAAACACTCCTTCGTTGCTGGTGAAACTTGTACAACCACTTTGGAAATCACTTTGGCAGTTTCTCAAAAAAAAAAAAAAAAAAAAAAAAAAAAAAAAAAAAAGGATATTTTAACTCAAGACCCAGCAATACCACTGCTACACATATACCCAAAAATGTTCTCCCATAAACCCAGGACACCAGTTCAGATATGTTCATAGCAATTTCATTTGTAATAGCCAGAATCTGGAAACAACCTAGATGTTCCTCAACAAAAGAATGGTTAAATAAACTGTGGTACATTTTCATGATGGAACACTACTTAACTATTAAGAAAGAGAAAATCATGAAATTTGCAGGCAAATGGATGGAAATAGAAAAGATCATCCTGAGTGAGGTAACCCAGATCCAGAAAGGTATGTACTGACTTATAAGCAGATACTAACCATATAGTACACAGTAACCATACAACTATCCACAGACTCAAAGCAGCTAAGTGACAAGGAGAGCTTAATCAGAATGCGAAATGGAATAGACAACAGAAGCCGTGGGAGAGAGGGAACAAAATGGGAGAGGGTGCACAGAGGGAAATGAGGGTGGAGATCAGACCTGACCTGGGGGCAACAGGGTCAGGAAGGCAGAGGAACTGCCAAAAGAATAGAAACCATGTGCTGGGGTATTTTCGTGACAAGCTGGAGACCTATGACAGTGTAGGCTTCGGGGAGGATATGTGGGTGAGCTAATATCAGTGAATGGGACACCTGCAAACTTGACAGGACTCCTAAGGGAGGAAGGGGAATACCGACCCACCCACAAAATACTTTGATGCCAAATTTACCCTGCCTGCAAGCTATACAGGGATAAAGATAGAGCAGTGACTGAGGAAATTTCCAACTAAAGCCTGGCCCAACCAGAGACCCACTCCATGGGAGAGAACCAGCCTCTGACGATATTAATGATACTCTGATTTTGGGGGTTGGTCTGATTCTTGTATTTTGATGCTAATTACGGGCCCTCAGAAACTGGTTACTGCCCTATCATTGTTGTGTAAAGTTGCCAAAGAAGTTATTCCTGATGATTGATTGAAAGTTCTAAAACCTGGGCACAGACAACTGGGGTAGGTGTGGCTAAGGTTCTCAGGCTTTGGGTTCAGGAGACTCACAGGAAGCAGACAGGAAAACAGGAAGAGAGGAGAAAGGGGGGCACCATGATGGGTTAGCATGAAGAAAGAACCATGTGGGCCAGGAGAAAGGACTCTCAGAATGGCATGAAAAGAAGCACCAAGATGGAAAATATAAGCAATTATTTATAAAGTTATGGATGGAAGGTAACCCAGATGGGAATGGTTAAGGTGGCATGAGATTTGGGCTCAGAAGTTGTTGAGATAGCATAGATGGAATTATCTGCTCAGCCCAAGGTGTTTTAAGGCGATTATAAAATCTTGGGGAGGGGAGTGTGTGGAGAAGGGGGAGGAAGGGAAGGATTAGGAGGAGAGGAGGGAGGGAACTAGAGGGGGGATACAAAGAAAATAAAATATAATTAAAAACAAAACAAAACAATACAAAATCTAACAGGTGTCATTAACAGACTGGTCCTAGGCTCACTACACCGATCTCGCTGAAGGACAGTTCAGCTTCATGTGGGAATCCTAGTAAGAGGAGTAGGGGATTTCCCTTATACGGACTTTCTCTGCTTTTGATCACTTCCTCCCTAACAGGGCTGCTTACTCAAGGCAAAGGGGAAGATGATGCCCTCAATCTAGATTCAAGTTGATGTTTTGGGATTGGTAGGGAGGGGAAGCTCCCCTTTTCTGAGGAGAAGGGGAGGCAGTAGAGAGGAGAGGAAGGGAACTAGCAGGAGAGGAGGGAGGGGCTACAATCTGGATGTAAAGTGAACAAATGAATTAATTAAATAAAAATGCATTTAATGATAAACTATGTAATATTAAGGCATTTTAGAATTTTAGAGTTATTCTTGTTTGCAATATGATATAAATTTGATATTCCTAACATTAATTATTAAAGTAGTTCTTTGGCACATGTCACTTAGAACTACAGACTCAAACAATTGAAACTGCAAAAACCAGAAATTGCTGCAGCTTTAATTGATTGGGGTTATGAGAGTTGTAAGAGAAAAATGAGTCATTTTGTTTCTAAATGTATTGTAGACAAACACATTATTTTTTAAACACTATCCATTTTGGTTATTAAATATAACAAGCTTCTATGTATGTGGAGTAAGGTACAAAATTAATTTATGAGTTTTCAGAAAATTAAAGACTGATGCATGTATGATCTTAACTAAAATTATGGAGAAGTTGTCTAATTTTTAACTGAATCAGCATACAATGCTTGGTGAGACTGAGAGGCATGCAATTATATTTCAGAAGAGGTTGATTGGCACTAAAAAGTATTGCAAGTATATAATGAGAACAAACTTCCTTGATGAAATAAGCAGATGATACTTAGTGTCTTGCAAGACAATAGAGTGTCTAATTGAATGATGCTGTTTCCCTTGGTGGATTATATAAATCAGTACAAAACTTTTCACTTCTTATGCATCAGAATTAGACTTTAGCTGCATATTCATTGTGGATTAATGCTGGATTAAGAAGAAGAAATTCAGGTGTTTAAAACATTTCTATAATGGAAATAGTGTAAGTCAAAGAAAAGTATGATTAATAGCAAGTAATTCCCCTTGCAAGGAATAGAACAATGAAATAAAAATTTATTTTCTTCACTGAGCAGTGAAATATGAATTCAGTATATACTTAAGTACTTGAAATTGACAAAAGAACTCCGGTTTATAAAAACTTACTAGGCAAGGAATTGAAAAGATTATTGTGCACAGTCTTTATCCTTGTAAATATGTAAGAAATGACATTAGTTAGAGGAAGTACAGATATAAAAATATTTCTTTGCTTAAAGTCGCCATGACTCTTAGACTTACTGGACTGTTAAGAGCATTAACTAACAGGCATGCAGCTATATGTTCTGCATATTAGAACACCAAAAGTTATATATACATGACTCAAAAAAATTTTAGACTATACAATTATTTCTGACAATGTTGTCAATTAGTTAATGACTTTGCTTCAAATCAGAAGTAGTTGTTTAGCTATCTCTTAATCCAGGAATGCTCTTTTTATAGTCAATGGTGAAAATAAAAAAAAAAATGATGCCACATAAAAGCAATTCAAGAACTCTCACATAAAATGTTGGTGCACATTATATCTGCCAAACACATTATGTGGTCATACAAAAAGTTAGAAGGATATGGAAGTAGGAGAAAACAAGAAATAGGACAGGAGCCTACCACAGAGGGCCTCTGAAAGACTCTACCTAGCAGTGTATCAAAGCAGATGCTGAGATTCATAACCAAACCTTTGGCAGAGTGCAGGGAATCAAATGAAAGAAGGGGGAGTTAGTATGACCTGGAGAGGACAGGAGGTCCACAAGGACCAAATATATCTGTGCACAGGGGTCTATTTTGAGACTGATTCTCCAACCAAGGACCATGCATGGATATAACCTAGAACCTCTGCTCAGATGTAGCCCATGGCAGCTCAGTATCCAAGTGGGTACCCCAGTAAGGGGAAAAGGGACTGTCTCTGACATGAACTCAGTGGCTGCCTCTTTGACATTTCTCCTCCTACCCCCAAGGGAAGAGCAGCCTTCCCAGGCCACAGAGGAGGACAGTGCAGCCAGTCCTGATGAGACCTGATAAGCTAGGGTCAGAGGGAAGGAGAGGAGGTCCTCCCCTATCAGTAGACTTTGAAATGAACATGGGAGGAGATGAGGGAAGGAGGGTGGGATTGAGAGGGAATGAGGGAGGGGACTACAGCTGGGATACAAAGTGAATAAACTGCAATTAATATAAAAAACAAAAATTTAATTAAAAAAAGAAAGAAGGCATGACAAGAAGTAGAGTCTGAAATAATAGAGAAGGGGATGGGGGATGAATAAAAAATGTTGTATGTCACTCTATGTAATATCACATTTATTTTAATATCTTATGCTTTAGGCCAAAGGTCAATGAAGATAACATGTTAAAATCTGCAATCCGGATCATAGCCTCCTCTCTCCGATCAGGATGTAAGTGAATATATACATTAGGAAAACAACAACAACAACAACAACAACAAAATTGCACTGTACTGTCATAGAAACAGAACAGAACAGTGGATCAATGGTATTAAATAGAAGACCCAGAAATAAACCCACACACCCACAGATACTTGATTTTTTTTTTTACAAAGAACCCAAAACAATACAATGGAAAAAAGACAGTATCTTCAACAAATGGTGCTGGTCTAATTGTATGTCTACATGTAGAAAAAATGGAAATAGATTCATACTTATCACCCTGTACAAAACTGAAGTCCAAGTGGATCAAAGACCTCAACATAAAACCAGACACACTACATCTGTTAGAAGAAAAAGTGGGGAAGAGCCTTGAACTCATTGCCACAGGAGACAACTTCCTGAACAGAACACCAACAGCACAGGCTCTAAGATCAACAATCAATAAATGGGACCTCATGAAACTGAGAAGTTTCTGTAAAGCAAAAGACACTGTCGTCAGAACAAGACTACTGCCTACAGATTGGGAAAGATCTTCAACATCCTTATATATGACAGAAGGCTAATATCCAGAATATATAAAGAACTCAAGAAGTAAAGCATTAACAACAAGTAATCCAATGAAAAAAATGGGTACAGAGCTAAACAGAGAATTCCAAATAGAGGAATATTGAATGGCAGAAAAACACTTAAAGAAATGCTCAACATCCTTAGTCATCAGAGAAATGCAAATCAAAAGACCCCGAAATTTCACCTTATACCCATCAAAATCGCTAAGGTAAAAAACTCAAGTGACAATACATGCTGGAGAGGATGTGGAGAAAGGGGAACCCTCCTCCATTGTTGGTGGGAATTTAAATTTGTACAACCACTTTGGAAATCAGTCTGGTGTTTTTTCAGACAATTAGGAATAGAGCTTTCTCAAGATCCACCTATACCACTCCTGAGTACATATCCAAAATATGCTCAAGTACACAACAAGGACATTTGTTTAACCATGTTTGTAGCAGCTTTATTCATAATAGTCAGAACCTGGAAAAAACCCAGATGTCCCTCAGTGGAGGAATGGATGCAGAAATTGTTGCACATTTACACAATGGAATACTACTCTACAATTAAAAACAAGGAAATCATGAAATTTTCGGGCAAATGGTGGGATGTAGAAATGATCATCCTGAGTGAGGTATTGCAAAATCAGAAAGACACACATGGTATATATTCACTTATAAGTGGATAGTAGACATATATCATAGGATAAACAAACAAAAATCTGTACACCTAAAGAAGGTAAGCAAGGAGGACCCTGGGTGAGATGATCAATCCTCACTCATAAAGACAAATGGAATGGATACTGGAAGAAGGAGAAAACAGGAAACAGGACAGGAGCCTACTACAGAGGGCCTCTGAAAGATTCTACCCATCTATTCTATCAAAGTAGATGCTGAGCCTCATAACCAAACTTTGCATAGAGCATATGGAATCTTAGGAAACAAAGGGGATAGAGTAAGACCTGGGGAGGACAGGAGCTCCACAAGGCAAGCAACAGAACCAAAAAATATTGGCACAGGGGTCTTTTTTGAAACTGATACTCCACCAAGGAACATTCATGGATATATCCTAGAATCCCTGCTCAGATGTAGCCCATGGCACCTCGGTCTCCAAGTGGGTACCATAGTAAGGGGAACAGGGACTGTCTCTGACTTGGACTCAGTGTTGGCTCTTTGACCACCACCACCTTGTGGATGGAGCGGCCCTACCAGGCCACAGAGGAGGAGGATGCACAGAGGAGGACAATGCAGCCAGTCCTGATGAGACTTGACAAGCTAGGGTCAGATGGGAAGAGGACCTCCCTCATCAGTAGACTTTGAATTGGGCATGGGAGGAGATAAGAGAAGGAGGGTGGGATTGGGGGAATGAGGTCGGGGACTACAGCTGGGATACAAAATGAATAAACTAATTAATAAAAACAAATTAATTATCAATTAATAAATAAATTAAAAAATTTGGTTGAACTGTAAATAATCCTTTCTCATAACTCGTGAAGACGCTGTTGATGACATACAGACACCATTCTCTTGTATAGCTCAGAGCATACTTCTCTATACATGTTAATTTTTCTTTGGGGGAATGTACTGGATACTGATAACATGAGTATATTTTCATGAAGCCACTGCTGAGTTAAGAATTAGTTCACATGAACTGGAAGAATGAAGCAAAAACTTTTTCTTAAAATACTAGTCTATAGTGAGAATCATAATAGTTATTTTAAAATAACTTTACATTGGAGCATGGAATGGATAAACTTTGAACTGGTGTGGAATTATCTTTTTCTTTCATGGAACTTAACACTAACAATGGGTATTGCAGCTTGTAGACCAACCACTGGTGTCTGAGGATTCTGTAGTAGTCAGTGTGGCAGACCCCTGTGATGTCATGATTGTAAAGCTCATGACATATCTGACAAATTACACATACCTTTCCTTTCCTTTTACACTTTTGGCTTTCAAAATTATTTTGAACAGTTTTTGAACCACGTGTGTTTGTAAGAAATGACAGATTTTCACAACCATATGCATTTTACATATATGATATTATATGGATAGATAGATGACAGAAAGATGTTAGAAGGAAAGGTAACTGCAATAATATCTGTGTAACAATATGAGGATACTTGTCTAAAACATTGCATAAATTATATTAACCCCCAAAGATTCTCAATTCCTAATTCTTTTAACCTATTAAAGGTCCGTGTAAAAGAAAGGCAGCATGCAGAATCATTAACTATGTGAGTCTTAGAGCCCGACACATGCAAAAAAATCACAGGAGACTTTAAAGATGTCAGTGTTTTGCTGAGATAGGATCAGAAATCATTTGTGCACAATGAAGTCAAATAGCTTTGAAGAGCACAGAAGAGGACACATGCTTATTAGTATATGGTAAAGTTTATATTGTAAAACCTACAGACACAAAGAATTGTGACTGAAACAATGTGGGAGATACTCTGTAAATCTCATAATTCCAGTTGTAATATACATTGGATACATAATAAATATGGACAAATTATTTAAAATTAGAATGTCTATGTTTTTAAAATGATTGTATTTTGGTGATAGTAGTAAAGTGTGCCTTCTGAAAAAAAAGAGAGAGAAAAAGAGAGAGAGAGAAATCTATAATTCCCTACCTTTTTCCCTACGAGGAAAAGTGGCCATAAAATTTGAAGGTAATGTTCTTGATGTCTTAAGTTCTTCATCAATTCTACCTTATTAGCAATGTAGTTCTTGGTAAACATTACAAACTTTTAAGGATCCTTTAGTGCAATGTAGACCTGACACGAATGGTATGTATTTTTATCTTCCTTTTATTTGTAGTTCTTTGTGATAGAAGTAAAGCAGGCTAACTGTGTTCTCATACTTTGACTTTATCATCCAGTCCTTAAGTTTGGAATTATAAGTTTCAGGCCCATCAGATTTGTTTCACTATCAAATTCCTTGGAGGTACAGGTAACATGTGGCTCATCTTTGGAATCCGAACATCTGGCTCATTCTCTGACCTTTGGTAGATGCTTAATTAATGATGTTTAGCATCTAAATATATTAAGTAAACACTAAGAATACAGAAAGCTTAGTTGTGTCACTCAAGTAACATTGGCCCCTCCCTCCCTTCTACTTTTATTGATGGTTTTCTGCTACACTCATGTATGTGTAATGTGCATTTTGATTAATAGAACAACCTAAGTCTTCCTCTCACCTCTTCCAGTCTCCTTCTTTCTATATAAAAGTCTTTCTAGCTTTCATTGTATTATTTTCATTGTATTTTTTTCTATGTTGTTATCTTAGTGACATATGCGAGACAAAACAGGGAAGAAAGAGAGGCTAATTTTTGTTTAATTTTTCCTAGTACATGTTTAACTTCTGAAGAAATTTTATATTTCTGCAGCCAGAATAGATGTGAGATTGTTCCTAAACAGTAGGAAGTGACCAGAGGTACTGCTTAGCATCCTGCATTTCAAAGAGGTTCTCTTCATCAGTCTAGCCCCAAACACCAGTAGCACAGATGAGCATTTGTTCATCTCTGTTTTTATTTTATTTCATTTATTTATTCATTACAATTGATTTACTTTGTATCCCCTCTGTAGCCTCCTCCCTTCATTCCTCCAAGTTCCACCCACCCTCCTTCTTCTCCTCCTATGCCCTTTCCCTAGGCCCCTTCTATCTGACCCTAGCTTATCAGGTCTCATCATGATTGACTGCGTCATCTTCCTTTGTGGTCTGACAAGGCTGCATCCCCCAGGAGGAGGTGATCAAAGAGCCTGCTACTGAGTTTATGCCAGAGACAGGCCCTGTACCCCTTATTAGGAAATCCATTTGGAAACTGAGTAGCCTTTGGGCTTCCTTTGAATAGGGCTTCTAGATCCCCTCCATGCATGGACCTTGGTTAGAGTACCAGTCTCTGCAGGACCTTAGGGAGGATGCCTAATCCTCATTCAGAAGGTCATACAGGTGAGACATCTGAAGTAGTAGGAGAAGACAAGGAACAGGACAGAAGCCTTCCTCAAAAAAACTGATCTCTGTTTTCTTTTTAAATAAATTCTGTATCTCTGTAATATTTTTAAGTGATCCATATATCACTGACTCATTTAAATTTCTCTTTAATATCAGCTCAGATGAATATTTTTGATATTTCTATATATCTCTCTTTTTCTTTCTGTTATTCAAGTTGTATCATTTTAATAAGCTGAGATATACTGAATTTGAGAGTGCACACAATCCACAACGTTAGTATTGTTGTTATTGTTAGGTTGTCTTTTTCTGCCCCAAGGATATGAGCTTGACTAATTACTATTACCTCTCTTTTTGGTAGAAATAGTGTAGTATATGAAGCATGCTAGATTTAAAAAACATGGTGAATGACCTCTCTGGGGTGGAGGCATCTTTGACAGGCCACAGAGGAAGACAGTGCAGTCATTCCTGATGAGACCTGATAGGCTAGGATTAGAGAGAAGGGGAGGAGGAGGACCTCCCCTATCAGTGGACTAAGGGACTTGCAGAGGGGAAGAAGAGGGAGGAAGAGTGGGACTGGGAGGAGACAAGGGACAGAGCTAGCGCCAGTATACAAAGTTAATAAATTGTAATAAATAATAAAGAAAATGAAAAAAACATGGTTGATTGAATAAAGGAAGAAATGAGTTGTGTTCTCACAGTTAACCTATCCTACTAATTGTCCTGTATCTAAAATGTCATATTCTGATGTTTTGAGGATTTTCTTCTTCATTTGTCTTATAATTCTTATTGCTTATAGTTCTTGTTTATAGTGCTTTGGAATTTAAAATAACTGCATTTCTGTTTTCACTAAAATTGTCAGAATTGGTGTTCATACTTTCAACCACTTAGCAGCAAATGGAAGCTGTAACTCATCTTCTGTAGTTTGCTAATCTGCTGCTTCATAAAGTACCAGGAAAATTCCTCCCAAAATCAGGTTTCATTCCTGCTTTGGGTATTATTTTCCTGGTTGATTAACCTCACTTTTTATGTCAACATATAAATTTTAAATAGGACTCTAACATTTTTCTTAAAATAATAATGGTTACAAGTTTGATTCTATATGAATTCAAATTATCGAGATAATCTCTTCATATTGAAAAAAAAACGATTCAGACACATCTCTTGGGAAGTCAGTTAAATTATATGGGCCACAAAAATTTATTCTCATTCTCAGATATATTTTATTTTGAGCTACTGATTTAGGAGTGCAGAATAATGCATTACTTCATTAACAATAAGTGATACAGTTGAAAAGTGGGTAGAAATTGAGACTCTTAATCACTTTGAGGTAGAGAAAGGGATTCCATACTGAAATATGAGTTCAAACAGGAAAGTAATCTAAGGTTTGAATCCTTAGCCTCCTTCGTATAAACAAACTGTGAAACATCGGGAAATCAGATAAAAGTAGCCAGGCTATGCCCTTATTCTCAAGTCTGTGTGTACTGTACAGCTTCTGTGCTTATACACATGCATGCAAATATATATTTTTATGAATGTATGTGGATAAATATTGTGTGTGCTAATTAGAGCTTATTTCCTATAGTTTTACTTTAAATATCTTCACTATGTTTCTTACAATAGAATTTCTTAATTTAGATAACATACACTTTACTCATGATTTAAATGTTTCACAAATTTTGCTTGTAATTTTTCCCAAAGGATATATTTGTATAAAAGATAACCATGAGAGTTTTTATGAAGTTTGAGAACTGGTATCATTTTAGATTTTTACATTTTTTTAGCCAATATTAAATTTCTGTTAATTATTTTTATAGCAATACTAAAAAAAAAAAGTGTTTACATATGTGTTTTCTAACTTCGTGGTTAACCAGTCACTCCTGCTTGAAATTTCTTGGATGCCCACAGTCAGCCCAGGCCTTTACGTGCAAACTGAGGATGTGAGGGTAGAAAGTCTTGATGATTCTGCAGAAATTACTTTGCCTACTGAGCGCTGTCCGTCTTTGGGTATGATTACTTATTAAGCCTCTCTACTGATTCTTTAGTTTATATATTTCACCTTACAGCACACTGTCCAGTATCTTCAATATCAGGTTCATATTAAACTTGTAATCAGTTATCATAGACTTGTAGCTATGTTCATTTATAAGATTCTATAATTAGCAAAATTCTACATAAATAGTTTTTGGAACTCTAATTGATATTAATCGGTTTACCCATTTTTGTATTATTGTATCTGTCAACCACTAAATATAATAAAGATCCACGTTTTAGTGCCTTTATAAATAGATAAATTACAGTTTATTCACTTTGTATCCCCAATGCAGTCCCCTCCCTCATCTCCTAGTCCTACCTACCCTCCCTCTTCTTCTCCTATGCCTCTCCCCTAGTCCACTGATAGGAGAGGAACTCTTCCCCTTCTCTCTGACCCTAGCCTATCATATCTCAAAAGGCTGGCTGCATCATCTTCCTCTGTTGCCTGGCATGGCTGCAATCCCCACGAGAGGTGATCAAAGAGCCAGCCACTGAGTTCATGACAGAGAAATCCTCAATACCCCTTACTAAGGACCTCATTTGGATACTGATCAGCCTATGGGTTTCGTCTGAGCAGAAGTTCTACGTCCTCTCCATGCATGGTCCTTGGTTGGAGTACTCTTCTCTGCAGATCCCCCTGGGCCCGGGTTTTTTGTCAAGTTGGTCTCCTTGTGGAGTTCCTGTCCCCTCCAGGTCTTTCTATCTCCCTCTTCTTCTGTAGGGTTTCCAGCATTCTGCCCAAAGTTTGGCTATGAGTCTCAGTATCTCTTTCAATACTCTGGCGGGTAGAGTCTTTCAGAGGTCCTCTGTAGAAGGCTTCTGTCCTGTCCTTGTCTTCTCCTACTTTTGATGCCTATCCTGTTTGCCCTTCTGAGTGAGGATTAAGCCTCTTCTTTAGGATCATCCTTGTTGTTTCGTTTCTTTAGGGCTATAGATTTTAGTATGTTTATCCTATATTTTATGACTAATATACACTTATAATTGAGTATATACCATGTGTGTCTTTCTGCTTCTGCATTACCTCACTCAGGATGATCTTTTCTAGTTCCCTCCATCTGACTGCAAATTTCATGATCTCTTGTTTTTAATTGCTGAGTAGTATTCCATTTGTGTAAATGTATCAGAATTTCTATATCCATTCTTCTATTGAAGGACATCTAGGTTGTATCTAGATTCTGGCTATTAAAAATAAATCTTCTGTGAACATTTACCAAAGTTGAAAATCTTTTTTAAATTATCTCTGTATTACTTTTCAGTTTTAAATGAAAAGCTTTTACTTATTTATTTTACTGTTTTAAGACTAATATGGTATATTTTTTCTTTTTCTTTTATTTCTTTGTTGTTATTATATAGAAATTAAAATGATTTAATTAACGTGCTACCCTGCCACCTTCTTAAACTGATTTCTTGCTACAATTGATTAGTTTGATTTCTTAGAATATTCAGGAATTATCTATACCAACTTTTGCTCTTCTATTATAAATACATTGATCTGTTTTCTATAAAGCACATCTTTGAGTATAGTACATTCATGTACTATACTGCTTAATTAAATAGATTTTTATATTTCTCTCAAAGGTTCTTTTATGACCTGTGGGTTATATTACACAGAACTTGCAAGGTTAAGCTTGTCTGATGTTACACATTGTGACTCTGAAGAAGGTGATATGTGTTTGCTCTTCTGTTTCAACAGTTTGTGTAAACTTTGTTAATTAGACTATCAGTTTCTCTACAAATATCTGAAGTTGAGGCACATTCAAGGTAGAGTGTGCTGACCCCTGTTTTCTGAAGTTCTTCCTGAGTCATAGAATTATAAACAATCCCTAACTCAGATTGTTCTAATTTATTTTCATTAGCAATTAAATTACAGTTTGACTTATATCATTTAGAATTTTTGCAGGGTGTGTTTTGTAGATCCATTTATTCTTAATAGTGGATATTCTATGTTCACTTATAGATAGGATATTCTATGTTCACTTATAAATAGGATCATATTTTCTGCATACACTGACTTATTTTATCAACACACGAAGTTAATTTGTTGAAAGTGTATGAATAGATAATGATTTTCATTCATAATTTTTTTGAGTGATCTATTAACAAGTAGGAAAATATTAGCTACTGATTGTAAATTTTGTCTTTTCTTTCAAGCAACAGCTCTGTCTTCACATATTTTTGAGTATTCTTAAGAATATTTTTATTAGGAAATTCAGATTTTCAATATTAAAATAGTACTTCAGATTTTCATAGTTATTTTTTCTATTTTGCATTTTTTTTTACACAGGTAGTTTGTTTTACTTTTTCACATATTTTTGGTAGGTCGGTCAAGCTGTCCTCAAACTCATGAAGTATCCACAGCTGACTTTAAATATGCTATTTTTTGCCTCTGTTTTCTGGATGGTGATAATAGATGTGTGCATCCCAATCCTCCAAACTTTCCATATTTTGAAATGTGTTATTATTTATGTTAAACAAATTTATGTAATATTTATGTTAAATATTTTTCTTATAAACAGTTTATATTTGATTATGTCATTATTAACTTTTATAGAGATGGATGGCAGAAAGAACAAGCTACACACAGGTGAAGACAAAATGAGCCAGATAATAAGAAAGAGCCAGAAAATTAAAACATATAGCTAGAATTGTTTGAGACCGGACAGAGTATCAGAAGCTAAGAGAAGCAAGTTTAAATCAGTCAACTTGGAGAGGAGCTTAGGCCAGGAAAGCTGAATTGAACCAGCAAGTAAGAGTTTAGAAAGAACTCAAAAGTTTTTTTAATGACATCTACTCATGTGATGAAATAAAAAATAAATTATGTCTTGCACCCAATATGCTAGTAAGTAAAACCCAATCTGACTGGAGAAGGAGAAAGACCACCAACATTGCAGAAAGCAAAGGACAACTGACAGAAATGTGGCAGAAGATAGGAGACATCGGACCGAAATCCCCAGAGGAGAAATTCACCTGGGATCTTCAAGTTTGTCTGGAAGCCCAAAGAGGCTAGGGAGACTCTCAAGCTGCAGTAGCCTCTAAGACAGTGAATCACATTAAGCCTTCCCAAAAGACAATCATAATTATATAAACAGATGGTTCTTGCATAAAAAAAGAAAATTCTGTTTTAGATTCTTTAAAAACCAAGGGTAGGAGGTGACAGCATAGTAATGTTACTTGAAAAAGCCATCACAGTACTTAAGGCAACTGGAACCCCTTCCTACTTTCAATTGCAATTTTTATATTTTTTTCTCTCAAAAAGATTGAAAAGTTAGCTGTACAACAAGAAAAAATAGTTTTGCAACAAGAAATATTAGCTATGATAGTTCAAAGCCTTGACAGAGAAGAACAGGAAATACTCAGTTGTGACTCTATAGTACCTAATAAAATTGAAGATCAAGATAGACAACCCATTGAACCTCTAACATCGCCTCTTAATGAAATTGACTATTTCCACTAGCATTTAAGGTTACCTGAGAAAAATGTCAGAACATGATGAAAAATCACAAAATCACTAGCCTGTAATCCTCCTAAAGTACTGTATCTTAAACATTTTAAAGAATCAATAATAACTTATGGAATGCACTCACCCTACATGAGACACATGATAAATACCTGGGCTACCCAAAACAAGATTTTACCACAACACTAGAAAGATTTAGCAACAGCTGTACTGGAAGCTGGTTCTCAATTACAATGGCTGACATCATGATGAGAATAAACTGCAATTATAAAAAATAAATCATAAAAGATCAAAAGGTGTTAGTATTGTGAAAGATCAATTGTTAGGTGAAGGTCAAAATGTTGATTTAAGACAGCATATACAATTTGAAAACTCTATTATTACGCAATATACTTTATTAGCATTAAGATTCTAGGATAAAGTGGAGAATCAAGGAAAAAGGTCTGCGTCATTCACTAAGATTATGCAAAGTCCCAGGAAGAATTTTTCTGATTTTTTACATAGATTAACATTTATTGTGGACATGACAGTATCAGATCCAAAGGGGAGATGAGTATTAATTGAAACTTCAGTTTTCAAAATGCAAATATGGAGTGTAAAAAAGTTCTTAGACCTTTAAAAGCTAGATCAAAATCCATAGATCAATGGATTTCAATTTATATTAATATTGACCAAATGCTTATGGGATTGGACAAGCAACAGCCAATCATTCTAGATATCAAAATATTCACTGTTTTAACTGTGGGATATAAGGTCTGTTGAAAGAGATTATAGGCAAGATCTTCTGTAGAAGACCTCGGCTTTCCAGAATTTGTAGAAGGTGTGGTGATGTAGGCACTGGACTAATAAATGCAGATCAGCAAGAGCTATGAGAGGTAACCCCTTATCAATGTGAAAATCCCTATGAGATAATGCTTTAAATATGGGAAACTCCATAAGGGGGCTTGCTTGTACTCCAACAACAAACAATATCAGCAATCCACTGAGCAACTGGAGAAAAATAAACTACGTACTGGGGGTCTAATGTATGCTTCAGAAGGAAGCACTGCCCTAGATGTAGCTATAAGTAAGAATTTCACATAATCACCAATATTTAGTGCTATAAGATATCCAGCAGAGTTCAGGGGCCTCTGCCTTCAAAACAGTAGGAATGATTCTAGGAAGAAGCACCCTAATATCTCAAGAATTCATTGTGCATCAGGAATTATAGATGAAGACTTCAAGGGAGAGATTAAGCTTATGGCTTATGTACAAAGAAAAAATAGTGAGAGATAGCGAAGCTCAGCTTTTACTGTTTCCGTATGTCAGAGGCCAAACAACTCTGATTGAAAGAACAGAAGGATTAGAATGTACTAGAAGATAGTTTTTATTAATTTATTTGTTAATTACAATTTATTTACTTTGTATCCCAGCTGTAGCCTCTTCCCTCTTCTCCCAGTCCCACCTATCTTCTCTCTTCTCCCCCATGCTCCTCTCCTAGTTCATTGATAAGGGAGGATCTCCTTTTCTTCTCTCTGACCTGAGCGTATCAGGTCTCATCAGGGCTGGCTACATCATCTTCCTCTGTGGATTGCCAAGGTTGCAGCCTCCAGGGAGAGGTGATCATGTCAGAGACAATCCTTGTTCCCCTTACTAGGATATCCACTTGGAAACTGAGTAGCCTATGGGCTTCCTCTGAGCAGGGGTTCTGGGTCATCTCCATGCATAGCCTTTTGTTGGAGTATAGGTCTCTGCAGAACCCCCTCAACCCAGGTTTTTTTACTCTGTTTTTCTCCTTGTGGAGCTCATATACCCTCCAGGTCTTTCTATCTCCCCCTTCTTCCATAAGGTTTACTGCACTCTGCCCAAAGCTTGGCTATGAGTCTCATTATCTCCTTTGATTTCCTGATAGGTAGTGTCTTTCAGAGGTCTCCTGTGGAAGGCTCCTGTTCTGTTTCTTCTCTTCTCTTATGTCCAAGTCTATCCTGTTTGCCTTCCTGAATTAGGTTTCAGCCTCTTCCTTGTTGTTTAGCTTCTTTAGGACTATAGATTTTAGTATGTTTATCCCATATTTTATGGTTAATATCCACTTACAAGTGAGTATATACCATATGTGACTTTCTGATTCTGGGTTACCTCACTCAGGATAATCTTTTCTAGTCCCCACCATTTGCCTGAAAATTTTATAACTTCCGTGTTTGTAATTGCTGAGTAGTATTCCATTGTGTAAATGCACCACAATTTCTGTATCCATTCTTAAGTTCTGGGACAGTCTCTGGATTACAGAATGATTTAGCTGGAATACAGACTCACTCTTAAATTTTTCTTAAGGAAAATTTAATTTTATTTAACTTTTTTTTTGCTTTTAAATTTATACAAATAAAAAATACAAACTTCTGTGAGTAATTAACTGTCCTCTTTATGGGATGGTCTTTTTGTCTGTCATATCTCCTTATATCCTTGTAATAATATCCCTAAATAATATTTCTGTTCCATATTGTAGCTGCTTCATGTTCCTTAGAAATAACTGTAGATTAAGGATGTGTTTGGAAATCTTCCATAGCTCAGTACTAATGCTTTAGCTTTTATATAAATATTTATCATAGTGAATATTTCCTCATATTAAATATATGAAATATCATCAAAATCATGCTTCAGTTGTCTACAGAATCATGTTCAATATGCCGAGCGTAAGACTATGGGAAAGGGTTTGTTAAGTTGCATGTCATGAGATTATGCTTCTCTTAAAAGTCTACAATAAAATAGTTGATAAACACAATAAAACACACCAAAGGAGCTTTTTTGAACTGTATAACCAAAAGCACAGGTAGTAGAAAACTATATTTGTTACTCAACATCATCTGTAACTAAGATTTTTGATAGCATGTTGATTTTTGGCAGCAGATGAAGTCTCATTATGTAAGTCCAAACATTTCATAACCAGGCACATTAATGTTACATCTGATAATTTATGTGAATCACCAATGTAATTAGAAAAACATTTTTTTTATTATATCTTCTATATAACTAATTCTTTAAGTTCGAAACTTAAAATACAGTTTCTTTGGGGAGCGTTAAAGTAGATAACCAAAATAGAAAACAGAGTCACTTGGGAATCTCTTGTAAACACTTTTATCATTAGGAAGAAAGGAAAAAGCATTTTCTAAACAGGATATTGTTAGCATGAACTATAAAACACACACAGAGTAATAAAACCAAGTATGCTGTACTATTTGTTTTTCTATTACATCGTTGTCTTTAATAACAGTGTTTTAACATAATAATTATTAGGCATATTTTAAAGAATTCCTACATTCTGTCTATTTTAGAAACAATTTTCATTTATGATACATAAGATTGACCAATTTAATAAATAACTAAATAACTACATTTCTCTAGTTCATAAATATATTTTCACAAGCACTTCAGGTCTTGAGAAGTAACGCTTTGGGTCACTGAGCTCTGCTTTTAGACATCATAGTTGTACTATTAAAAGCAGCCTAGAGTTTCAAAGGCTAATTTTTTTTCTGTAATTAAAAAATAAAATTGCACAATTTTCTCCCTTTCTCCAAAACTTTCCCTGCAGGTGTGTGTGTGTGTGTGTGTGTGTATCCCTAAATACATAACTATAATCCTTTTAGTCCATACATTGTATGTTTTTATATCACCTCAGGGCTGAACATTTGGTATGAGGTAAACTATTGGACATCCTTTCCTTGCAATGTATACATTGCTCTCCCATGCTGTGATCGGTTTACCCAACCAGATGCTTGCCATTATGTTACGACTATTGATTATTGTCTAATATGAGAGTGAAAAGATAGTAACTCCTGGCATATGAGGTTATACAAATGATACCCAAAGGGAAAATTGAAATTCCATGATGATAATGTTCCCATACAGCTCACAAAAATCTAATTTTTGAAAATGAGAGAAACACTTCATGCTTAAGTGTTATTTATGAAAGACTAAAATTGTTGGTGATAGTTTGGGTGATTTGTTTTCTTTGATTTTGTTGGAGTATGTTTTACATTGCCTGATCTGACTATGACCATCATTGGAAAGACCACTTGGTAGCTTTTTCTCCTTTCAAGCAACAAAATGGAAATTATCGATTTTTTTTATTTTTAATACTTTTGAAGGAAAAAGCCATTATATAAATTTAGGAATGAGAGGAGTTAGAGCTAAACATTTCCCCCCAAAATAGTCAACTTACAAATAGGTCATTCTTCATTTCCAATTTTCCTTATTTGTCAGAGTTACCTTTAGTGTAATGGGTAGATGAGGCGTGATTCAGGAGCATCAGGCAACATGGGACAGGTTTCACAGCTTTTTATTCTCCTGCATATTTTAGTTCACTGTGAATGACTCAGTTAGGTTTTGGTAAAAGGATAATAAATACAAGAAATAAGCAGGAACATACGGCGGTTGGAGCAAATGGCATAAATAAGTTTAAGAGGAAATTAGACATTTTTATTGCAAGTGAATGTTTCACTGACAATGGATTAAAGGAGCAAGGAATTAAGGAAGCACTTGCAGCTCATGAATCATGTGGGGCAGCGACACTGGACAAGCAGCCATTTTCTACCCTGCTGTTTCTTACGTCTTACTGGAAGAACCTATGCTTTAAGATAATTATGTACAGTCAGAGAAATAGTAACAGCTGCGTTTTGGCAACTTGGCATGCAAATTACTAGTTCTATTCAGGTCATGTAAGCTTGAATTGATGAGATATGTGAGACAGAATGACTGTCAACAGCCTCTGGTTGAAAGATCTAATCAGCATTGTGGAAGTTAATGAAAGTATGAGGACTTAATGCTGTCTGAAATGGCTCAGGGGTTTGCAATCCAAGGGAACTGGGAATTTAAATCACAATCGTGAGATAACTCAGAGGACACATATCTACAGGGAACACGACATCGTTAGATAGTCTGATTTCTCAAGCCAGTTATATTTTTAAGTTTCATTTAGTAGGGGTAGGACAATCCAAATTGAAACAGCTGCAAATGGTATATAATTGGGTCAGAATGCTTTGTTGTCTGGATTCTCAGTTGCTTGTATTGGCTTTTGAAAAGGTCATTATGAGAAAAGGGATCTGAATAGCAAAGAGATTCCAGCTGGTTAGCTATTATTTTAATTATGTAATGGAATCAGCTATTTCAGTGCCAATAGCTGAAGTTACTTATGGAAAAGTTATTCAAAGACTCTGAAGATACCCATTTTGTTTCATTTTCACTGTAAGTCAAAAATCTATTTACCAACCTTGTTATGTCTTTAAAAATATGTGGGTTTTTTGTTTGTTTGTTTGTTTCTATTACCATTTGTATTTCTGTTACTTGGAATGTAATAAGCTTCACTTTTTCTCAATTTCCAGAAAGCAAAAATTATTAAAAACAAAAACAAAAGCAGGATTTTCTTATAACATATTTAACTAGGATTTGAGAATTCAATTATAATTATAAATTTAAAATATGTTTGTTACACTCACCATCAATGAAGGTGTAAGACTTTTTTAAGGGTTGCATTCAGAATGGTGGGAGAAATTATTATATTTTACAAATCAAATTAGTACGTAGCTAATTGTGAGGGGAGGCTTGACCTTGGTGACTGAATCGTAAGTCAACAATTACATTTAGAGTGGTGGACAGAGCAGGAAGTACCACTGGTCTTTGCAAAGGGACTTGAGCCCAGTATCTTTCATTATTCCACAAAATTGCTTTGAATAATTATAACAGTGTGACTGTATGGCAGCATTAGGAATAATGAGATTAAACAATGCAGTATTTATTTCCTCTTTCAGGATATTGGCTATGAAATAGGCATTTAACCCCAGAGTTCTGGGAACTAGAGTCCTCTATTCAGATGGATTTTACCATTTTGTCTTCCTCCCATGGAGTACAAATATTTACTTCTCCATTTTGAGATTTCATGGTCCCCAGAGTTATAGTTCACATTTTTTCTTCCAATCTAAGTTCCTCTGAGCCCCTGTGAACCAACTGAGTTTTTCCTCATATATGAAGCCCTCAACGTGAGGCTCTATTATAATATCTTCTTGTTGACTTCTAGAAAATTTTCTTATTTTTTTAATATTTGCAACAAAAATTATAACTTTACAGTTAACTTAAAGATCCATTTTTGTTCTGGCTTTACATTTATCTATAGGGATCTTTTTTGGAGATATAACTCCTTTGTAAATACGACTATATGTGAATAATTATTTTAAATTTGAATCATTGAATTTCTGCAAAATATTATTTATGTGTATGTTTTTACTCTCTTCATAATGTAGTCAATAATATTTATAAAACAAGACCCCAGAGACTACTAGTATTTTATATGTAACTATGACTCTTCATTTGTGAACCATAGCTAAAATTTCCTGATAAACACTGGTCACTCTAATAATCAGCTTGATATGGAAATAATTTATATGTAAGTTAAATAAAAAAGTTAAATCCCTTAATTTTCAATACTTATACCAAGTACTTCATTCAGAATTTATATTAGATCTTGACAATGATATAAGAAGGTAATCATTAAACTTACTAATTTTGAATAAAGCCTCATCAGGGAAGGAATATATCCATTCAAATTATCTTGTTGTTTTTTTTATCAATACAACTAAAATGAGAAACCATTTTTTTCTTAGATAAACTTTTAATATATTAATAAGGCAAATATACACAGGAATGAATTTTTAAAATTATTGTATTAATTATCTGCAGTTTTAATATTAGGATTGTTACTTTATATCTTATAAAATGCATGTGTATGCAATGTATACATTATAATATAGATGGATACAAGGTATCCAGTCAAAAATACAAATATAGTCAGCAGATTTAAATGATCAATATTTATCACACAATGTGTCTATGCATTTCCTTTCCCTTTTACTGTTCAAAGAAATATGAAGGGCTTTACTACTGAATTAAAATAGAGAAAAAAGTAAATGTGTGAATTTTAATTTTTGTCTTAACATATAGGCATTAGTAATCTCTGTGGAGGTGGATACAAGCAAGTGTCATAGATCACAGCCACTTCTATTTAATTCTTGTGAACTTAATTTTATTCTCAGAGCTGTTCTTTCACAGATTGTTTAGAAATATATGGATGTGTGGGGGAGGACAGAGCATCAGAGCTATAACATTAAACAGGAGCATATACATTTGCAGAACTCATAAAGCACACAATGTGTTAAAGCAGCTGGAGTGTTCTTTTTTTCAGATAGCAGCTAGAAGACAGGAAGATGAGCAAAACTGGCAGTTGGATGATAATGGAAAAGAAACAGCAAATCGTGCAAAGAATATACTGTGAGTGGGTCTGAGATTGACATGTGCGATCACATTTTACCACCTTTGGCAGGCAACTCTGTGATTCTGAAAGTTAAGTGACTAGATAATAGCAAATGGTGAGAATTCCTTAAAGGCCATTTCATTTGTACACGAATTTACTTCTCTTGTTTTAGCCAAGCCCACTGTGGAAATGATGCTGAGTATTGGGTTTAGAATGTGTATACTAGTTTGGGGTAAACAGCTGTACGGTGGGCTCAATTGAGAGGGTGAGGGGAGATGGTACTCGTGGAGGGAATCAGGAAGAAAAGCTAAAATAAAGAAGCATTTGAGTTCCATCCATTAGCCGGCAAATTTCTAGATTTCCTTGTTTTTAATTGCTGAGTAGTAGTCCATTGTGTAAATGTACCACACTTTCTGCATCCATTCATGCATGGGAGAACCTAGACCCGCTGCTCAGATGGGCAGCTCAGTCTCCATGTGGGTTCCATAGTAAGAGGAGTAAGGGCTGTCTCTGACAAGGACTTAGTGTCTGGCTCTTTGATCACCTCCTCATGTTGGCATAGGGAGGGGCAGCCTTGCCAGACCGCAGAGGAAGACGATGCAGCTAGTCCTAATGAGGCCTGATAAGCTAGGGTCAGACAGTAGGGGAGGAGGACCTCCCTTATCAGTGGACTAGGGGAGAGGGGCATGGGAGGAGAAGAGGAAAGGAGGGTGAGACTGGGAGGAGATGAAGGGCTAAAGACAGGATACAAAGTGAATATACTGAATGAAAGAAAGAAAGAGAGAAAGAAAGAAAGAATAAAAGAAAGAAAGAAAGAAAAGAAAAGAAAGAAGCATTTGAGGAGTAGTATGGAAACCAAGTAGAGAAGAAAATTCCTAACATAGGTATGCATATGAAGGCAGTCTACATGAAAACAGCAAGTACCAGGCCAAGAGACCCAAGCAGACACCAATTCTCACTTAATGAAGTTTCCAGTACCAAGATGAGGTTACATCTAATTGAGTTAGTGACCAAAGGAATCCCATGGAAATCTCCCTAAAACCCAGGCTGTTGCCAAGTCTATACTTGTACAGAAATGGACTGCAGGCCTTTTGTTTAAGGTAATACCTACACAACACATTAAAAGTGGGGAGATAGAAAGACCTGAAGGGGACAGGAGCTCCACAAGGAGAGCAACAGACCCAAAAATTCTGGGCACAAAGGTCTTTTATGAGACTGATACTCTATAAACAAGGACCATTCATGGTGATAACCTAGAACCCCAGCACAGATATAGACCATGGCAGCTCATGTCCAAGAGGGTTCCCTAGTAATGGGAACAGGGGCTGTCTCTGACATGAACTCAGGTTCTAACTCTTTGATCACCTCCAGTTGAGGGAGGAACAGCCTTACCACTCCACATAGGAAGACAGTGAAGCCAGTCCTGATAGACTAGGGTCAGATGGAAAGGGAGGAGGACCTACCCTATCATTTGACTTGGGCAGGGGCATGAGAAGAAGAGGGAGGGAGGGTGGCATTGGGAGGGAATGGGGGAAGGGGCTACATCTGGTATACAAAGTGAATAAAGTATAGTTAAAAACAGTAAAATATTTTTTTAAAAGTGGGGATGTCTAGGCATGCCTGTATAGAGCTTTCAGCCCTATGCAACAATGTCTTTGGTACTCTGCATGTTCTCAAAAGATAAGCATAGTCACAAAGCTAACCAGAAACCCTTTATCCACATAGTGTACTTGCAAAATATGCTAGAGCAATGTTGGCACATAGTTTGTGGGAAGAGCCAACAAATATTGGATTTTACACCAGGGAATGAAACACATACTTGACACTGCTTGGGTGACCAAGAACCTGAAAATAGACAGCTCTGAGAGCTAGGATAAAACCAGATAATACTTGTCTACAAATGAAAAAAAAATAAGGCAATGTAATGACTCCTAGTAGCATTATGATAGATTCATAGGCCGGTGCCTTGCTCAGCTACCATCAGAGATGCTTCCTCTTGCAGCAAGGAGGAACAAATGGAGACCCATAGTCAGACAGGCAGAGAGTGAGAGAGCTTGAAATACCCAGCTCTAAATGGGACATCTCCATCGAGTTCCTCCCCACACAACTCAGTGAACCTCATGGAAGAGGAGAAAGAGTCAAAGAACAAGAGAATATGGAGGCACCCAGAAAAACAAGGTCCTCCAGTGCTCATACGAACTCACAAAAACTGAGGCAGATGTAAAGGACCTGCCTGAGTATGCACCAGGTCTTTTATGTGTGTGTGTGTGTGTGTGTGTGTGTGTAGTGGCTTCTAGATCAGTATTCTCTGTCAGAATCCTGAGTGTGCCAACTAACAGGTCTCTGATTCTTGTGCCTTCTCTTGGAGATTTTTCTTCTGTTTGTTTATTTTTTTTATGCTGATGAGGTACTTTTGCTATATATCTTATAGTACTATGTAGTATTTTATTCTTATCCTTTGGAAGCCCATTTTTTTCTAATGAGAGGTTTTTAATGTATCTGGATGGGAGGATATATGGTAAAAAATAAGAAGAAGTAGAGAGGGGGAATCATATCAGGATACCTTATGTGGGAGAAAAATTAAATCTTCAAACGAGAAATGTGCATTCTTCAAGTAGTTTAAAACAGTAGGCTACATAACTTGTATTATGGGATCACAGTGTTTCAGTATTTCTATGAGTAACTTCCATTCACATGACACAATTCTCTTCCTTGGGAGGAAGAATATTATCCTCTTGTTCCACTTGTTCTGTATTCATTCATATAGTGAAGGAAAATAAGCTGTTTCCATATATATTAATCATATTACCAGTTGTGAACAACACTAGAATGCTAGGAATGCTGACATCTCTGTACTGTCAGGACACTAGACAAAGGAGGAGCTTCCTGAAGTGAGCTAAAAAACCAGATGAAGTTTCTTGAGAGAGAGAGAGAGAGAGAGAGAGAGAGAGAGAGAGAGAGAGATGTGAATAAGCTGCTGTGGCTAATAAAACTCTTGAAGAACTGCAGGAAGTTTAAGTATTTTCAGTTCCACAATTACTTCCTTCCCCTCTACCTTGAACTTATTACCAAAGGCAGAAGAGAATGAGGTAGTAAAACCGGGAAGCAGGAGAGAGATTGAAGATGCTGCTTCAGGTATACTGTCCTGCAGAAAGCTGGGGCCAGTCCTTAGAGAAGTGTACCATGCTGAATATCAAAAGGCAGAGGGAAGAATAAAACAATAAGGGAACACCCACAAAGTTGAGAAATGCAAGGACGGAAGAACAAATATTATGTTTTATTCACCTTCAATATAACATAAAAGTTATTACACTTAAGCTATAGAATGCTTAATGTTTCTGGTCTTCAGATACAAGACTTATAAAATCCTAGGAAATCTTTTGTCCAAAACATGTGAAGACATTATAAATGGATTCTAATCAAAGTGATAACAAATATTGAATTAATTTATATGCAGATTATACAGAGGTACTTGTTATTTACACAGAAGTGTGTGTGTGCTGAAAAGGGGTGTATATATTTTTATTTTTGAATATGTATCATTTTATTACTTAATATATTTTAAAGTGCAATAGTTGCACTATAATATAATTAGAAAGAGTACAAAAAAAAAAAAAACCCAAGAATTTCATGGCAAAGAGAAGAAATAATCTTGACAATAAAAGAAAAGCAGAAAAAATACAGATGTTGAAATTTTTCAATAAGGTTATTCTCTGAATTCAAATCCTGGTTTCAAGCAGGATTTGGGCTAGACTCCAGATTTCTGTAGAGTAGCATAAGAACAGATGATGATCCAGGCATGGGTGATGTTTTTATGAGATCCAGGTGGTCCAATGTTTCTGTCTTACTTGCTTTTTATCTTTTCTCTTTTTCATACAGCTTTTTTAAAAGATGCTTTTCAAATGAAATGTTACTGATTTTTATTTAAATATCACTTTTCAACATTTAGGAAATATATTTAAGGATGAAGAAAATAAATGTAGGATGGCATTTTGACTCAACTGGTCTATGATTGGTACTTTTTATGATTATTGTTAGTATTTAAAAAAGTTGCTTGTCTATTGTAACTTAACCGGGATTTATTACTGTATATTTGAAAATTATAGGGCAGTATTCCATGGGCTATTTCCTTTGCTTATTTTGTATGCTTATCTCCCATATTGATTTTAAATTCTGCAGCGAAATATATATCAATAACTTTTATTTTAACTCATTTTTATGATAATTCTAATTAGGTATTTGAATGGAGGCATTGGTGAAATTGAGAAAATAGCCCTGGATTGCTTCTTTTTGGATTTTCATTTCCATTATTCTGGTCCAGTGGAATAAAGCTTCTGTTACTTCTTTGTATCCTGATCATTTTGCCTACTTGAGGACCTCATGCTACTTTGGAATTAGGAAACAGTAATAATATTCCTAACTTTTAGAAGCCTGAACCACACATGCGTCCAACCTTCCTTATAAGCATTTCATTTGCAGATACAGTATAAAATTTATTCTCAAAGAGCCAACTTCCGTCTTATGTGAAGATCCACGTAGGTTAAGAAGCAGAATTATACAAATCATAATTTGAGCAACGATCTAGTTTTGATTGGCTAATGGCAGTTAACTGATCAATGGCAATTAAATTTCCTAGTAACAGAAAACTCATATTTATCCCTAAGTGGCAAAGATCATTTGAGCACTTTCTTTTTTCCAGCAAGAACTTTTTTTCACAGAGGAGAAAAATAAAATGACTAAATTTCAGAAATTTCTATAAATTAAAAAAAGTTGGAAAGAGGCACGGTGGAGATGAGGGAGGGAGGGACTGAGAGGGAATGAGG
Organism: Rhombomys opimus; assembly: GCA_010120015.1. Taxonomy (NCBI): domain Eukaryota; kingdom Metazoa; phylum Chordata; class Mammalia; order Rodentia; family Muridae; genus Rhombomys; species Rhombomys opimus. Next base: position 40,498 of record REGO01000899.1, read on the forward strand.
GATTGGGACACGGTTGGGATACAGAGTTAATAAAATGTAACTGATAAGGAAAAAATAAAAAAAAATAAATCAAAAAAAAAAAAAGTCTAGGTCTTCTGTTCGGTTCCATTGATCCACCATTCTGTTTCTATGCCAGTACCATGCAATTTTTATTACTGTTGCTCTATAGTA
>REGO01000899.1:40728-71204 GCA_010120015.1 Rhombomys opimus
TTTCCAGTTCTGTAAAGAATTGTGTTGGTAATTTGATGGGAATTGCATTGAATCTGTAGATTGCTTTTGGTAAGATGGCCATTTTTACTATGTTAATCCTGCCAAGCCATGAGAATGGGAGATCTTTCCATCTTCTCATATCTTCTTCTAATTCTTTCTTCAGAGACTTGAATTTTTTTTTTCATTTAAGTCTTTGACTTGGTTGGTTAGGGTTACACCAAGGTACTTTATGTCATTTGTGGCTATTGTGAAGGGTGTTGTTTCCCTAATTTCTTTCTCAGCCCTTTTGTCTATTGTATACAGGAGGGCTACTGATTTTTTTTTTTTGAGTTAATTTTGTATCCAGCCAATTTGCTGAAGGTGTTTATAAGCTGTAGGAGTTCCCTGGTAGAATTTTTAGGGTCATTCAGGTATACATCTGCAAATAGTGATAATTTGACTTCTTCCTTTCCAATTTGTATCCCCTTGATCTCCTTCAACTGTCTTATTGCTTTAGCAAGGACTTCCAGTTAGGAATCTGCCATAGAGGGCCTCTGAAAGGCTCTGCCCTGCACACTAGCAAAGCAGATGCTGAGACTTATGACCAACTGTTGGGCAGAGTGCATGGAATCTTATGAAAGAAGTGGGAAATAGTAAGATCTGGAGAGGACAGGAACTCCACAAAGAGAAAAACAGAATCAGAAAATTTGAACACAGGGGTCTTTCCAGAGACTCATATTCCAACCAAGTACCATGCATGGAGATAACCTAGAACTCCTGCACAGATGTAGCCTATGGCAGTTCAGTGTCAAGTGGGTTCCACAGTAATGGGAGGAGGGACTGCCTCTGACATAAACTGATTGGCCTGCTCTTTGATCACCTCCCCCTGAAGGGGTAGCAGCCTTACCAGGCCACAGAAGATGACAATGCAGCCAGTCCTCATGAGATCTGACAGACTAAGATCAGAAGGAAGGAGAGGGGGATCTCCCCTATCAGTGGACTTGGGGAGGGGCATGCGTGAAGAAGGGGGAGGGAGAGTGGGACTAGGAGGGGAGGAGGGAGGGGTTCATGGGGGGGATACAAAGTGAATAAAGTGTAATTAATAAAAGTTAAAAAAGTCCTATTGTATATATTAATGAAGTAACAAGTGTCCCAAAGGAGAATTTGATCATATTCACTAATATGTTTTAAGGTTTTCAATTGTATTTTTAATTCAAACAAAATTTAAATTTAAATATATTTTGATCATATTCTTTCCCTTGCCCAAATCATTCCAAATCCTCTCTGGTCATAGCTTATCTACCTTTAGCTCTTTTTCAAAAAACAAAAACAATGTAACTATATATTTTAGTTGGTCAACTACTCCTGAGCATAAGGTCTGTCCTGGAGTGATTGATACACTAAGTGATTTTTCTTCTCCCAGCAGGTAAAAATGATATTTCAGTTACCCTTATTTCTCTTGGCTGGGTTTTCATTTATTCATTCATTTTAAAAATATAACAAAATGAAATATAATAAGATACAACAAAAACTAAGACACTAAAGTTGCATAAGACAAAGTAAAAGAAGAACAGTAGTTACTGGTTTTACCTAAGGTCCACGGGCTATCTATTCTCAGGTTCTTAGTCACCCAAGCAGTGCCAGGTATGAATTCCATCTAATGGAAAAGCCTTAAGTCAAATCAGATATTGGTTGGTCACTCCTGCAAGCTTTGTGCCACTATTGCCCTAGCATATTTTTCAGGCAGGAAAGCATGAACTTGACAGGCAGTTATCTAATTAGTACCTAAACACCCATAACATTATTGCTTAGTCAAGTTTTGGGTGCTTTAAATCTGTTCACCAACTGACCAACAGCTACTGTTCACAATTTATTTTTATTTTGGCAACTTTTAAGAAAGGCTCCATTGAAACATGTCTTTTCTCTACCACAGGAGGCTTTGGCAAAGTTACATGTGGGTTAATACTCTCTAATATCTGTACTTCTCCAGACTCTGAAGAGATACTGAAAAAAAATATTTTTAAATTATCTAAGCTTTGTCATCGACTCACACATCATCTAAATAATCAGCTTATTCTTAAACATAACAAATTATTTTTGCTTTGATCCATATTATTCAAGAAAACCCTCCAAATTTCCAGCATGTTGTTTGAAAAGTAGTAACCTATTTTCCTCAAATCACATGCTTTTCCTGTGTGGTTGTAAGCCTAAACTTTAAGGGTTGAGGCATCTCCACAGACCATGTTATTTTTTTCTTTTTTTAAGGAAGCGTTGATGAATATCTAATCTGATATATTTAGTTAAAATTTTCACCCTAATGCGTACCTCAACACCTTCTTAAATTCATAGTTTGGGCTACCTGAATATGCATTATTTAGAAGGTTGTATATCAATAACAATAGGAATATATGGATAAAATGTGTTCTTTAACATATGCTTTATTAAGCCCAATTTCAAAATGAGTAAGGAGTCATTCAGATATTACTCTATTCTATTTTTACCACTTATTGTGTCTACAGCTATTTGTCATGATTGCCTCCCAAAGGTACAGGTATGAAGTTGTTAAGACATAGATAGATAGCAGTACTGTGGAGTACTTGAGACATGGGGTCCTGTGAAAGGTACTTAGGTCATTGAGGATGCTCTGTTTAAAGGCATTGTGGTTCCATGTCAATCCTTTTGGCTCAGCTACATGTCCCTGCCCTCCCCAGAGGTCCAAAGTGATAAGGTCATGCAACCTTAAACATGATTGTCTATAAAAATAAACCAAGGAAGATGGACTAGCGCTTCCTCAAGATCCAGCTATACTACTCCTAGGCATATATCCAAAAGAGGCTCAAGTATACAACAAGGACATTTGCTCAACCATGTTTGTAGCAGCTTTATTTGAAATAGCCAGAAGCTGAAAACAGCCCAGATGCCCCTCAGTTGAGGAATGGATACAGAAATTGTGGGACATCTACACAGTGGAATATTACTCAGCAATAAAAAACAAGGAAATCAAGAAATTTGCAGGTAAGTGGTGGGAACTGGAAAAGGTCATCCTGAGTGAGGTAACAAAGAAGCAGAAAGACACACAGAGTATATACCCACTCAGAAGTGGATATTAGACATATAATATAACATAAACATACTAAAATCTGTACACCTCAGGAAGCTAATCAAGAAGGAGGACTCTGGCTAAGATGCTCAATCCCCATTTAGAAAGGCAAATAGGGAGAAATCAGGGAACAGGACAGTAGCCTACCACAGAGGGCCTCTGAAAGGCTCTACCCTGCAGGGTATCAAGGCAGATGCTGAGATTAATAGCCAAACTTTGGGCAGAGTGCAGGGAATCTCATGAAAGAAGTGGGAGACAGTAACACCTGGAGAGTACAGGAGATCCACAAGGAGAGAAACAGAACCAAAAAAATCAGGGCACAGGGTTTTTTTCTGAGACTGATATACTCCAGCCAAGGACCACTCATGTAGATGACCTGGAACCCCTGCACAAAGGTAGCCCATGGCAGTTCAGTGTCCAAGTGGGTTCCATAGTAATGGGGACAGGGACTGTCTCTGACAGGAACTGATTGGCCTGCTCTTTGATCATCTTCCCCTTAGGGGGGAGCAGCCTTACCAGGCCACCACGGAAGACAATGCAGCCACTCCTGATGAGACCTGATAGACTAGGATCAGAGGAAAGAGGAGGATGTCCTCCCTTATCAGTAGACTGGGGGAGGAACATGGCTGGGGAAGAAGGAGGAAAGGTGGGATTGGGATGGGAGGAGGGAAGGGAGCTACAGAGGGGATACAAAGTGAATAAACTGTAATTAATAAAAATAAAAATAATTTAAAAAATAAACCAAAACAAAAATGCTATTATTTTTTCTTTCCAATTCTTTTATTCTTTTTTATTTTTTATTATACTTTATTTACTTTGTATCCCCCCTCTAGTTTCCTCCCTCCTCCCCTCCCAGTCCCTCCCTTCCTCCTCCTTCTCCGCACACTCCCCTTCCCAAGTCCACTGGTAGGGGAGTGTTTCTTTTTCTTCCTTCTGATCCTAGTCTGTTAGGTCTCATCAGGAGTGGCTGCATTGTCTTCCTCTGTGGCCTGGTAAGGCTGCTCCCCTCTCAGGGGGCGGTGATCAAAGAGCAGGCCAATCAGTTCACGTCAGAAGCAGTCCCTGTTCCCATTACTATGGAACCCACTTGGACACTGAACTGCCATGGGCTACATCTGTGCAGGGGTTCTAGTTTATCTCCATGCATGGTACTTGGTTGGAGTATGAGTCTCAGGAAAGACCCCTGTGTTCAAATTTTTTGGTTCTGTTGCTCTCCTTATGGACATCCTGTCCTCTCCAGCTCTTACACTATTATTTCCCACTTCTTTCATAAGATTCCCTGCATTCTGCCCAAAGTTTGGCCATTAGTCTCAACATCCGCTTTGATAATCTGCAGGGCAGAGCCTTTCAGAGGCCCTCTGTGGGAGGCTCATAACTTGTTTCCTGTTTTCTTCTTCTGGTGTCCATCCTCTTTGCCTTTTGGAGTGGGGATTGAACATTTTAGCCAGAATCCTTCCTCTTGATTAGTTTCTTTAGGAGTACAGATTTTAGTAGTGTACAGATTTTATCCTATATTATATATCTATATGAGTGAGTATATACCATGTGTGTCTTTCTGCTTCTGGGATAGCTCACTCAGGATGATCCTTTCCAGAAATGCAAATCAAAACGACCCTGAGATTTCAGCTTACACCCATAAGAATGGTCAAAATCAAAACTTCAAGTGACAACACATGCTGGAGAGGTTGTGGAGAAAGGGGAACCCTCCTCTACTGCTGGTGGGAATGTAAACTCCTACAACCACTCTGGAAATCAATCTGGCGCTTTCTCAGGCAACAAGGATTAGGGCGTCTTCAAGATCCAGTTATACCACTCCTAGGCATATATCCAAAAGAGGCTCAAGTATACAAAAAGGACATTTGCTCAACCATGTTTGTAGCAGCTTTATTTGTAATAGCCAGAAGCTGGAAACAACCCAGATGCCCCTCAGTTGAGGAATGGATACAGAAATTGTGGTACATCTACACAGTGGAATATTACTCAGCAATAAAAAACAAGGAAATCATGAAATTTGCAGGTAAAAATACTATTTTTTAATCAACAAACTACTCCAAGTATTCTGGGACAGAAACACAAATGATATATATATATATATATATATATATATATATATATATATATATATACAATATTTTATTTCAGTGTCTGCAAAGCATTTAAACATTAACCTTGTCATAACTTTAACCTTAAGTTTTGTTTAATTATAAGCATACAGCAATTTTCATTATATCAGGTCAAAATCATGGTATGGCTTGAAAGAGAAGTAATCTACCCATAGGCTTATGCATTTGAATATGTTACTCAGAGGTGCAATTTAAGGCAGTTTAGGAACTTTTGAGTAGTGTGGCCTTGGTGAAGGAAGAAAACACTAAGTCATGTTTGAGGGCTTATAGTCATGCCAGACTCACAGCTGTCTCTCTGCTTCCTGTCTGTGTACAAAAGTTAGTGACCTAGTTCCCCATTCCTCATGCCAGGCAATCCCCTTAATTGTAGACTTCATACATTGGGAACTGTTAGCAAAACTTACTGTTTTCCTCAAGTTGCTTCCAGTCCTAATATTCTATCACACAAAGATGTAACTAATAGAAATCACTAGTTGATCATAATCAGGACCAAACTGAACTTTCAAAAATTTTTGTTCTATTGTGCTGATGGCTTTTACATAAACTCTACCATAATCTATTTAATAAACAAAACCCTTTCTTAAATTGCGTCATTTATCTTTTTTTCAGTCATTGATTCCAGTTCCCATTCCAGTGCTTTAAGCGGAATGAATGAACAATTAATGTTAGGTGCCTGAGCATAAAACAATGACATATCTCACCATTTTGTTAGAAACAAATGAAGTGTTTTATCGTAATTTTATGTTCTTACAGCGCTTAAACTTCTATTTTATAGAATTCTTAACAAGTAGATATTTTGACATTTTATTTCTGTTGGCTATAAAAGAAGAACATAACAGTTCAGGTAAATATATTGCTTTTGTGCAGACTAATCTAAAAATTGTTTTGTCTATAATGCATAAAAATGACTTTTTTGCATAGGTAAGGTTATACCATCTAAGCTGTGTAAAACAGGCAAAATAATTTACTATATTTTTCTTCCGTGCTCTTCAATGTAAGAGAGATCACTGTAAAAGATATTTACAACAAGCATTGTAGAAAAGGCTTACCTACTTATATAATAGGCATAGAAGATGGATAAAGACCTATGGGTAGACCAGGAAATCCAAACAGTTTTAAAAATTTCTCAGTTTGGGAATTCATTATTGTCAAAATTTTTGAGCTCCAATTTTTATCTTAAAAATACATGCTATTATACTTTAATAACAAAATTTAATAACATACTTTAATAACATCCTTTACTGTCTAAGAATAGCAAGAACTATTAATGGGACTTTCCCACAACTCCTATGTAATTTTTTTCTTAGGATTAATTGTGCTACTAGAAAATATGTCCAGAATCACCACATTAATACTTCTTTTAATACCTACTTAAAACCCATTTGCATGTGTTTCTCTGTTAGCATTCAGAATGCTTCATAAAATCCAATTATGATTTTAGACTTTATGGTGAACTATAAAAATGTCTTTAGTTAATTCAACTTATATTTCAAACCAGTGAAAATCTAAAAAGGAGCCAGAGTTATGGGAATGATCACAGGCTTCTTGTATCAGTATATTTTACAAGATTCATGTCATCATAAGTCATGTCTCTTGTGCATATGTTTTAAAATATCAAAGTACCATTTGGTCATATTATTAGAGAAAATATCTGCATTTCTATAGTCATTCCAATTTCTAGTCCTTTTCACTTACTGTCACAAGCTAAATTTTATCTCTGTTGGATACAGCTGTTTACAAGCTTTCCTTCTATTTCATTTTTATAAGCAACTCACTGATAAATAATAATCATGAAGTTGGATTATTCATCCTATAAAAACACTTATGAGAAAATAACCAATAGAGGATTCAATGCATAATTGGGCATATTTAATCACAAAATTTGTAGCTGTTTTAAATCTTTTCAAACAAAATAGCTGCTGAACCATGAATAAGGAAGCAACCAAAGGATAGGAACTGTGGTGAGAAAAAGACATCAGTAGGAAACATGGTGAGAGAAAGGTTGTCTACCAGCCTCACTCCTATTTAGGCTTATAAGCTTTTCACTTCAAAATACAATGTATGCATAAATAATTAAGAAGCTAAAAATTTCCTTTCTACAAAACTGCAACCTCTGAATTACAAGCAAAAGGGGAAGACTCAACATTAAGAATTCAAATATGCATTAGACAATTTTCAACCATCTAAGTTTGTGTTCAAACACTTTTTTTTCTTATAATGGAAACATTTAACCATGGCAGAACTTCTCTGACTGTACCAAATGTGTGAATGAGCAAACTCAAACAGATAAAAGATAAAGCAATTTAATAGCACGAAGTGAAGAAAAAGACAATAATATAGCATGGCTGAACTTATATTTTTGCTTTGTTCCATAATCCTGAATGATTTTGTCATTGTTTGATATCACACAAAATAGAGCTTATAATAAGATGTAAAAGGTGTGATATAGTTCACTTGACTCCCTTCCCCAAAAAGTGAAACTCATTTAATGCATGCAAGGAAAAATTAAAGCTTACTTGAGTCTGAATCCCCATTGCAAACATTTTTTTATGTATTATTTTTATTAATGAGCAGGGTAGGGCTGATATGTTTGAGAAAATTAAATTAATAAGGCTCAAGAGTCATTGCAATATCTTAAATAAATTATTTTGTGGAAAATTTTAACAAAATTGGAAATGTTTTAATGACATATCTTTATTCTTGTTAGCATTTTTCTTTATTATACATTAAAGTAAATTATTAATACTTAAATTATAGATTCTGGAAGATATTTTACTTATTCGAATGGTATGTAAAGGATAAAATACTAACAGAATTTAAATTTAATTATATACATATTGATCCAGTATGGGTTGGAATAAGTTTGATGCAAGAATACAAGCTCAGAGGATGTGGAGAAAAAGGAATCCTAATCCATTGCTGGTGGGAATGTAAATTTGTACAATCACTTTGGAAATCAATCTGGCACTTTCTCAGAAAATTAGGAATAGCATTTCCTCAAGATCCAGCTATTATACTCCTAGGTATATATCCTAAATATGCTCAACTATACAATAAGGACATTTACTCAACTATGTTCATAGCAACTCTATTTGTAATAGCTAGACGCTGGAAACTACCTAGATGTCCTTCGGTGAAGGAATGGATACAGAAATTGTGGTACATTTACATAATGGAATACTACTTAGCTATTAAAAACAAGGAAATCATGAAATTTTCAGGCAAATGATAAAAACTAGGAAAGATCATCCTGAGTGAGGTATACCAGAATCAGAAAGACACACATAGTATATACTCACTTATGAGTAGATATTAGACATATAATACAGGATAAGCATACTAAAATCTATAGTCCCAAAGAAGCTAAACAACAAGGACAATGCTAGAGAAGATGCTCAATCCTTATTCAAAGGGGAAATGAGATAGACATGAAAGCAGGAGAAGACAGGGATCAGGACAGAAGCCTACCACCAAGGGCTTCTGAAAAACCTCTTTGATAGAGGTGTCAAAGCAGAGGCTGAGGCTCATAGCCAAATTTGGGGCAGAGTGTAGGGAATCTTATGAAAGAACGCAGAGGCAGAAAGACTTGGAGCGGACAGCAGCTCCAAAAGAGTCCAACAGAGACAAAAAAAAAAGAAGACTGGGTCATGGGGGCCCTGTAGGGACTGATAACTCAACCAAGGGCCATGCATGGAGAGAACCTAAAACCCCTGCTCAGATGTAGCCCATAGACTCAGTTTCCAAGTGGAGTCCCCAGTAAGGGGAACATAGGCTGTCTCTAGCATGAACTCAGTGGCAGGGCTGCTTATCATCTAGCTGGGGCTGGTGATGGATTCTAGCCTTGCTAGGCCACAGAGGAAAACAAGCCAGCCAGTCCTGATGAGACCTGATAGAATAGGGTCAGATAGAAGGGGAGGAAGACCTCACCTATCAGTGGACTTTGGAGGAGCATAGGGTGAGAAAAGGGAGGGAAGATGGGATTAGGATGAGACAAGGGAGGGGGCCACAGCTGGGATGTAAAGTGAATAAATTGTAATAAATAATAAAGAAAAATTTAAAAAGTGAATGTAAGCTCATGTTTTCTGGTAACTGTCCCTTGTTTTCTGTATTTGAAATAATATTAAATCATCTCTTCTCATCTTGGCAAAGAATTCAGTGGACATATTGCTACAAGTTATACAAGACTGATCTGCATAAGCTAGCTGTAGGGTTCTCTGGTATTTCTCAAGTTCACAGTATGACAACTGAATAACATAGAGAGTCATTTGCATTTTCCAGTCAGAAGGAAAGAGATAAAGTGCTTTATTTCCTATCACTGCCTAACAATGATCAGTGCAGGATATCATAACTTCACAGACATCCCTACATAGTTTTTCTTCAAAATACTATTCTTTCAAGCATGTCCCAATGAAATAGGAAAAGACATGTAAGTGGAATTGAGACAAAGACCTATTAATAACAAGATTTATCAGGATAATGAAGAAACTCTCAAGTGCCGCTCTAACTTCTTTATCCATAATTATTCTTCACCATTCTACTTGGGCTACATTGGTTACTCATGGTTTTTAGCTATTGTTGAAGTTCTTTGTGCAATCAAGTTACATCAGAATTAAATGATTTTCCACTTAAAATTCCAGAATTTACATAGTTAAGTCTCTCACTTTATTAAATTACATAAAACCAGGTAATTATGTGGCCCTTTAGAACTATATATTTATACCGTAATATCTTATCCCCAAATCTAAGATATACTTCTTTATATTTCTCTTCATAATACCATATCTCAAATAGTAATTATAGTCTATTTTATAAAGTGTCAATTCATTTTTAATATTTAAGTATTATATCTTATTAACTCAAAAGCACACTCAGTTCAGTTGTAAACTGCAATGAGATTTCACAATACTATAAAAAAGTGATAAATGTGCTGTAGCTTCAGGTGTTTAAAAGTATATGTAAAACATAAATTGAGAATAATTAAAGAGAAGTCTATGCCATGATTATTCCCGTCTCCCCTATTAGAGTGAAGATTTTAGATTTTCACTGATTCCTTCACTTGTGCCTAATTTTACCCACTGTTTAGGGTAAATCATCACTTGTGCCCAGTTTTACCATACCGACTGTTTAGGGTAAATCAGTGTGTGTATTCAGTACCACTTGAGAATGTTTTCATAGTTTCACATGCATATATTATGTCATTCTTTGAATTTCTCAATAGTTATTTATTTAATTACTATTTTAATTCAGAAATATATGCAAGGTTGAAAAATAGGAAATCAAGTAGCTTATTAAATTAAAATAAATTATGAATTTGATGATCTATCCTGAATTTTTTTGGAAGCCTGTGCACCTGTCTGTGTGTATATGTGTGTATGTGTGTGTCTGTGTCTATGCATATGGTGTGATGATGTCACAAAGTACTATTATTTGTGACTAAAAAGGGATTGGATTTTTCTGCATAGAACAAAATGCAGTAACTGAAAAGGAGAATGCTGGGAAGATCCAGGTTACTGGAATTGTGCCCAGAACTCAGATTGTTTCTAACTTATTCTCCTATCTCTGTGACTTTCAGATCATGAGTGATTTTATACATTAAATGTTGCTTCCAGTTCTAGTTCCTTTCTTTAGGACCAAGATGTAGATGCAAAAGAGAAGATGTAGTCTTTATAAAGAAATGTCTGTGAATTTGCACCTGCCCTTTAAATCACACACACACACACACACACACACACACACAGACACACAATTGGTCAATGATATTCATAATTCTGAAAGAAGATAAAAATCCTTAAGTATTTCATTGCTCAGTAATAGTCCATTGTGTAGATGTACCACAATTTCTGTATCCATTCCTCCAATGAGGGGCATCTGGGCTGTTTCTAGCTTCTGGCTATTACAAATAAAGCTGCTACAAACATGGTTGAGCAAAAGTCCTTATTGTGTATTTGAGTCTCTTTTGGATATATGCCTAGGAGTGGTATAGCTGGATCTTGTGGTAGCACTATTCTTAATTGTCAGAGAAAACACCAGATTGATTTCCAGAGTGGTTGTACAAGTTTAGGTTGTGAAAAGTGTGGTGTCTCACAGTGTGTCCCACTGTATGTTCTTTCCCACAGTCCTTTGCTTGCAAATATTCATTGCAAAAAGTCCTTGGTTTGGTACAAGGCCTCTGGCTTCTGGCTTCTGCTACACTATCAATACTTGAACCTCACTGGATTCCTCTAGGATATCCTGTTGTTGCCCTGTGTCATGGAGATCTCTTAGTTTTGGATCGGTAGCCAGCCCTAAACTCCAGCAGTTCATTGATGGGGTAGGTGTTGGAGGGGTCCATCTCAAAGCCCTGGATCTGAGTGGTAGCTGAGCTGGTCAGCTTGCTAGTTGTTCTGCACCAACACCATAGGAGTGAGCTCTCCTGCCCTGATCCAGTTGGCCCATTCAGTGCTACTGCCAGCAAAGATGCTGAACCAGCGGTACCACTTCCATGCCCTTGGGCCTGGCTTATCTGCTCCCATATCATCAGGGTCTGTTTTACTGTGCTGCTGAGGCGAGGTGCATAACCCACTCTCACAAATGCTGCAGCAGGAAAGGGACAGGGCCACTTTTCCCACTCTCATGACTCCTGGGACATCTCTCTTACCTGCTGCAGGTGGTGAGGGGAGAGGGGGGATATCTCTCCTTTCTCCATGCCACTGTCTGTACCATGAGTGGCAGGGACAGCTTCCCACAGTAATATCATCAGGGCTGGCTCACCCAGAACTCATGAAATCATGTTCATCTCTACTGTACTTCCCAGGGCTATCTGCCACTCCTGCTCCTATGAGTACTATAACTGGTTAGGGATGGGGTCAACTCTTTCATGTTGCTCTGGTTAAGGGTGGGGCCAATCAGCTCATCCCTCAGACAGCAACATGTTGCCAAGCAACAGCCCAGACCAGGAACTTCTATAGACCTGCTACTGCAGGGCTGTAGACCAAGACATTGGCATGTGATGGCAGCACAGGCCAAGGCCCAGCCATGATCCTAGCAGGCATCAACAGCCGCTCACATCAGGCTGTCCCTCCAAACCTCTGAATCTGTAGTTCTGCCTCTCTTCAAAGTGCTCACATCCTAATGTTTCTCTTTATCTGCCACTTACTTGCTTCTCTTTGTGGCATCTGGAGTCTCTGAGTGTCTGGGGTCATCTAAGAAGTGGTCTCAGGAGTGCTATGCCCTGCCTGTGCAATATTGAGCTGGATAGGGTATTTTGGGGCATAGTTTGCCCTTCTAAGGCCTAAATGGTGGTCATCTCAGGCTTGCCTTCTTCGGGGAGGGTAAGGCTACGAATCCTTCAGAGATTCACAGGGCAGAACACTGAGTGTAGACACAGCCTCTCTCCCCTCTGCCAAATAATGATGCACATTTGACACAGCAGCCACACTTCAACACCTCTAGGGGCAGTGAAAAGCATTTCACTACCATGATTGGTGTTGCTGGTGTAGACTTTATTCCTAGGATAATTAATGTAATTTTCTAAATATCAAGGCTTGCACTGTACTGCCAAGACTAAAATACTAGGTAGAGTGATGAACCTTTGGATGGTCAAATTATATTTCACAACCTGGGACCTTGTTGTGTTGCTAAGCAAGAGTTACAAAGAATTTGCAGATCCTTTAAGGAGAGTGTTCAGCATTGTGCAGTTGGATCTGAAACAGTCACAAAGGTACTTAAAAAAGGAAAAGTAGAAAGGCAAAAAGGCAAGAGAGTGTCACAATGAAAGCATTAAAACCAGTATATTGCTGACTTTGAGAAGGAAGAAGTTGCAGAAGTCAAGGGTTGCATATGTCCCAAAATTGAGTTTTGTGGACAAAGATTTGTTCCTGGCTAAGATAGGAGATGCATCCTTTGACACCTTGACTTGAATCCTCTGATATCCACTTCAGACTTGTTACCTCCAGAACTGTAAAAAAAAAAAAAATTCATATTGGATTATGTTACCAAGCTGATAATAGTTTGTTATAACAATGACAGTTGTCCACCCAAATTCTACTCACATCTCACTGACTACAAAGTAATATGTATTACTTTGTTTCTCTATGTATTAATGCAAAAATTACAAAAATACAGTATTTTCCTAGTCAGTGATTTACACATGGCAAATGTTTAATTTATGTGACCTGATAAACCAGTATCAGATGAAAGGGGAGGAGGTTCTTTCCTATCAGTGAACTTGGAAAGGGGAAGGGAGGAGATGAGATGAGGAAGGAAGGTTGGGATTGGGAGGCAAAGAGGGAGTGGGATACAGCAGGGATACAAAGTTAACAAACTGTAGCTAATATTAAAAAAATAAAAAATAATAAAAATATATAATACACTGAAGAAGAAAGCAAAAATATGTTTTGCTGGTTTTATCAATACTACGTCTTTTGAAAACATACCCGTTGAACCAATGAGAAACAAATTGTTAATTTAAAATGAGGGCTAGAGAACTAGGGTCAGATGGAAGGAGAGGAGGACTTCCCCTATTAGTGGATTTAGAAAGGGGCAGGGAGGAGATGAGGGAGGGACTGTGGGATTGGGAGGGAATGAAAGAGAGGGCTACAACTGGGATACAAAGTAAACAAACTGTAATTAATATAAGAATAAATAAATAAAAATTAAATAAGTGAGGGCTAAATAAAAACATACCCATTGAACCAATGAGAAACCAATAGTTAATTTAAAATGAGGGCTAAAGAACAGCATGCAAGGAGATGACCTAGACCTCCTGCTCAAATGTAACCAATTGGTACCTCAGTCTCCATGTGAATCTCTGAGTGAGGGGAGCAGGGCTGCCTCTAGCATGAACTCAGTTCATCGCTCTCTGATCACTCGCCCTGATCATGCAGCCTTGCCAGGCCACGCATGAGACTTAACAAGCTAAGGGCAGATGGCAATAGTGGAGAATTCCCCCTTTCAGTGGACTAGGGAAAGGGAAAGAGGGGAAGAGAGAGGGAGGGAGGGACTGGAGAAGTTGAGGGAGGAGCCTTCAATCAGAATATATAATGAATAAATTGTGCAGAATAAAAAGAAAAAAAAGAACAGCATGCAAATCAGTCAAGCTAACAATAAATGTACATAGAAGTATACACATATTCAAAAGTTTTTAAAGTCTTAATATGAATAAAAGCTTTCTATTACTGTATCAAGTCCACCCACTACAGGTTTTGTGATTACTTTGATTGTGCAAGTATTATACAACTAATCTGCTTCCAGGAGTGTAGCTATAAATGTCAGTGGACAGGTCATTTTGCTGCATTTATAATTAGGATAAAATGAAATGTTTCTGTTATTACTTTTGAGTCCTTAGTTTTAGCCCTCTCAGACAGTTTAGAGTTCAGCCATATCTCATGTTCCATTTTGCTATAATGGTTTTGACTTAATCCAGCGTTATCTTTACACATATTAATTATCATTATATGTGAATAGCATATGAAGCATTCTGTCTGTGGTACTAATTGGTAACATTTAGCGATAAATAATGTGTGCACATACATCAAATGGGAAAAATCATGATGGAAAAATATTAAAGAAATATTAAGGAAATATTAAAGAATATTATAATGTTAAAAATATTAAAGAAAGATTAAAGAAATATTAGGGTAATTAATTGTGAAGCAGCTGTAAAACTTGTGTTAGGAAACACAGCAATAAGTATTGTAAAATTTGCAGTTCTAATGAAATGCAAATAATGAATAAAAGATACTGTTTTGTCAAGCTATTATACCACTAAGATTGTGCTACATACTTCAAGAAAAATAAAAGTATAATTAGTATAAACTTACATCTTAAATGGACTGCTAAAAGAAGTAAACTATTACTATTAATATACAGGCATAGCATTATGATAGTCATTGTTACAGTTTCTCTTATAGAAACACAATAATTGAAGATCAGAATTTTAAGCATATATGTGTGTGTGTGTGTGCAGTTATATAGCTGAAAGTCAAACTTGAATCACTACCAAGATTATCCCATGTACAAAATCCATATCCTTTTTCTTCTATCATATCTTTAAATATTTATCTATTTATTGTTTATTACAATTTATTGAATTTATATCCCAGCTGTAGATCCCTCACTCCTCTTCTCCATGTCCCACCTTTCTTCTTCTCCTCCCTTGCCCCTCCCTTAGTCAACAGATAGGGGAGGTCCTCCTCCCCTTCCATCTGACCCCAGCTTATTGGGTCTCATCAGGACTGCCTGTATTGTCTTCCTCTGTGCCCTGGCAAGACTGTGCCCACCTTCCCAAGGGGGAGGTGACCAAAGCTCAGGTCAATGCATTCATGCCAGAGACAGCCTCTGCTTCCCTTACTGGGAGGGACACTTCGTTCTCATCAAATGACTATCATTTTTTTTTTTTTTTGAACTGAGTTCTTAGGAGAGGCTAAGAATATAAAACCTGGAAATACATCAGTGACCTCCTTCAATATCATTTCCAAGTTCAAGAAGGAGTAAATGATTGCACTTTGGTACTTACTGGCATTTTCTGATGTCAATATTTTTAAGTGACTCTTTAAAATATAAAAAAGGGTCAATAATTAAGTGTGTGTGTGTGTGTGTGTGTGTGTGTGTGTGTGTGTGTGTTATAAGCTAATGAGTCAGCAAGTTGTACAACAATTATTACCACCTCACTTAAAGTATTTCAGCATCTCAAAAAGACAGATGGGACGTGCATTGAACGCATGACAGGGGTCTACTGAGCGCATCTGAAAGCCTCTAACTAGCAGTGTTTTCAAAGCAAAGACTCATGACCAAACCTTTGGCAGAGTACAGGGAATCATAAGAAAGAAGGGGAGTTAGTCTGATGGGGAAAGGATTGGAGCTACACGAAGACCAAATATATCTGGGCACAGGGTCTTTTCTGAAACTGACATTCAACCAAGGACCATGTATGGATATAACCTAGAACTTCCGCTCAGATGTAGCCTGTGGTAGCTCAGTAACCAATTGGTTTCCCAAAGTGAGGGGAACAAGGACTATTTCTAACAGGAACTCAATGAAGATACCTGATAAAACAGGATCAGATGAATGGGGGGAGGTCCCCCCTATCAGTGGACTTAGAAAGGGGCACAGTGGTGATGAGGGAGGGAGGGAGGGACTGGGAGGGAACGAGGGTTCGGGGCACGGCTGGGATACAGAATTAATAAAATGTAACTGATAAAAATAAAAAAAAAAAGAAATTCCACACTTATCAACTGTCACTCATCTCTTTTCCTGTAACCTCCAACAGCCTATAACTTATCTATGTATTTCTTGAATGTGGATATTGGAACAGTATAATCTGTGAATATTTTGTAACTGGCTTCTTGAACATAATATATATATATTTTTTTCATGAACAGTCTTGTTATATGACACACACTTAATTTCTTTTTATGACTCGGTAAAATTCCACTACGTTGAATTACAACATTTTATATATCTATTTTTCATTTGATGAATTTTTAGTCTTTGGTATTAGGTGAATAATGAAGAATTATTTTCAAGAAAATGTTGTTAGTGTATATTTATTGTACATAAAAATAGGATTTTAAAAAGATTTTCATACAGTCATATCATATGATTTTTATCATATCCAACCTCTACAGTCTGCATTGTATACTTCCATTGCAACAAACTAGGCTCCTTCATTCCTACACAATTTTAGTTTTACTTCCATGACCCTTACTTTAGTGATTTTATGTCCTACATAAAATCAGGCTCCACAAAGAGAGGAAGCATTTGCTATTTGTCTTTCTGTGTCTGAATTATATTGCTTAAGAGATAGTTTCTGATTATATCTATTCTTCTCTGAATGAGAATATTTTCTTATTTATAGCTGAATAAAATCCTATTATATATATGTGAATATTATGTTATATTTAAATATATTTATTATATTATTCCTCCATTTTTTCTCTTAACAGACACCGAAGCAGATTAGATAGCTTAACTATTCTAAACTGCTCTGCAATAAATGTTCATATTCAGGTGTCTCTGTGGTGTATTGGCTTGGTGGCCTTAAAACCAATACTGAGTGGTGGTATAGCTCGGTTTTTTGTTTCTTTGAGGAAACTCCACACTTACCTCCACTGTAGCTATCAAAACTTAAATTTCTATAAGCAATGTAACAATTTTTCCTTTGTCCTGATTATTTTTCACCAGAATTTCTCCTTTGTTTTCTGGATAATGGCTATTCTTTCCTAACTGATATAAGCTAGAGTTTTCCTGTTGTTTCAATGTGTGTTTTCCTGATAACTGAAGCTTTCATTATGAGTGTGACTCATAAATCTAGCATAATGTTGTTGGTTGAATTTTGTTTTTAAAATCTCTGTATTTGTTCATTTGAAATACATTTTATTGTTCAAAATGGACTCTGTTGGAGTATGGAGGAGAGATTATCTGTCTCCACCAGACTGAAGATGTCTTCCATGAGCTTAAAATGCTTAAGATGTACTGGGCATGGTCCCTGGAGACACTCTGAGGGTAGAATGCTAACTCCATTCACAGCTTCCAGGTATGCTAATATGCATATAAAATTACTGTTTTCAATTGAAGATGACTCATTTTTCCACTTCAATAACTTTTGAGTAACAGAAAAAAAAAACAATGAATATGTTATGTTTACCTAAGGTATTTGTTATTAAGTTAATAAATGGAAGGAAAATATATTCAGTAATACCAAATGCCAGTACGAGAAAAAAAGAAAACATGGAGGAGAGAGAATAAACATAAAATATCACTTGGAATAGAATTGGGGTAAACAAAATTCAAATATTAGCAGATGACAGAAATGCATGGAAAAAAAAAGCAAGGTTGGGTGAGGAGTCAAGGAGTAAATATGACTTAGGAATGTAAAGAAATTATATGAGTTTTAGGAAAAACAAACAAACAATGAACAGAATCAAGTAAAATAAGTGAAGTATCAAAAATATGTATCATAAAACCTCCCCAAACAATAAAGGAAGTAAAATAGAACAATTAAGACACATTTAGGAATAAGTATTTTTGAAAGCAGTAGAAAGTGATATAAATGTAACAAAATATTATAGCAATAACCAGTATCTCTTCTGAGTTGTTGCTGGGGCCTTTATACTTAAAGTGTTTCATTGAGCAAAAGCAGGAATGCCTGTTTTTGGTGTATTCGGATCTATCCTGTCAACTTCAGTATGCAGTCACTGAGTGTGGTATAAAATGGTTATCTGCTTTGATAGTCTGCAGGGTGGAGGCTTTCAGAGGCCCTCTGTGGCAGGTTCCTAGGTTGTTTCCTGTTTTCTTCTTCTGATATCCAACCTCTTATGGCCAACTGTTGGGCAGAGTGCATGGAATCTTATGTAAGAAGTGGGAAATAGTAAGAGCTGGAGAGGACGGGAACCACACAAGGAGAGCAACAGAACCAGAAAATTTGAACACAGGGAACTTCCCAGAGACTCATAGTCCAACCAAGGACTATTCATGGAGATAACCTAGAACCCCTGCACAGATGTAGCACATGACAGTTCAGTGTCCAAGTGGGTTACATAGTAATGGGAAGAGGGACTGCCTCTGACATAATCTGATTGGCCTGCTCTTTGATCACCTCCCCCTGAGGAGGGAGCAGCCTTACCAGGCCACAGAAGATGACAATGCAGCCACTCCTGATGTGATCTGATTGACTAAAATCAGAAGTAAAGAGAGGAGGACCTCCCCAAGGAGGACTTGGGGAGGGGCATGCATGTGGAAGGGGGAGGGAGGGTGGGATCAGGAGGTGAGAAGGGAGGGGCTTATGGAGGAATACAAAAAAAAAAAAATAAAAAAAAAAAAAAAAAAAAAAAAAGGTTATCTGTTGGATTGTAAAGCTACCCAGACATAAGTAGAGTCAGTCTTTCCCTAAGACTTTCCCTACTTCAGTTCTGAGTTTGAATCTGGGCTATTTCCCCCTCTCCATTGCGTTTCCAATGAGTTGGATGGTCATACTCCCCTTACATGGATTTATGAATGTGCCTCCAGAATGGTAAAGCCCATGCTCTTATTTAACTTTTTGGCAATTTTGTTCATCTTACAAGTATTTAATTGTCTGTTTGTCAGTCGTTGGTCTTGGGTTCAGTGAGGTGACTCCAGGTCAGCTTGTTTGTGGGTATGTGCATGTGGCTTTGTGGACCTCAGAGTCTGGTGCTGCTAGTAGATGGGAGGTGTGGAGGAGCAGTTGGGGCACGGTTTCTCTGTCTTCACTCCTCTTCCCTGCTGACTGTCTCTCTGGGTCTGATCCGTCTCTGTCAAAGCATTTTAAGTACTGAAATGGGATGCTCAGCACTGTTATCTCAGTGTCTACGTCAAGAGGATTGTGGATGTTTCAAGGTTTTGTTTTTGTTGTCTTTGCTTCAAGAATTTTCTTTTTCTATGTTTTGGGGACAAAAGTTGGAAATTCCCTCCTCTTTCTTTCTGATCCTTGAAGTGCTCTAGGTTAGAGTTTGCTTATTCTCTTAAGATCTTGACTTCAGCATTTCTTTTCTTTATTTATTAACTTTTATTTTTAAATATTAATCACAGGCTATTTACTTTGTATTCCAGCTGTAGCCCCCTCCCTCATTCCCTCCTAATCCCATCCTCCCTCATCTCCTCCCTGCCCCTTCCCAAGTCCACTGCTAGGGGAGGACCTGCTCCCCTTCCTTCTGACTCTAGCTTATCAGAATCTTCAGGACTGGCTGTCATTTCATCCTCTTTGGCCTAGCAAGACTGTTCCTCCCTCTGGGGTGGGGAGGGGTGTAAAAAAGCCAGTCATTGAGTTTATGTCAGAAATAGCTCCTGTTCTCCTTACTAGGGAAATCCACTTGGTTACTGAGCTACCATGGGCCACATCCAAGCATTGGTTCTAGGTTATATATTAGATGCTCGGATGACTTCATCATTTCTGTTGTCCATCTAGCCTCTATGATATGCGGATGGCTCTGGACCTCTGTAGCCTTTCCCCATTAATCACCTTTTTTTCTGATCTATAGATCATGTGCTCCTTTACAGATTTGAGGGGGCTTAAGAGATTTCTGCTTGAACTGGTAGGCATAACCAGTTCCTATACAGTAAAATATAAACCTCCACACTCTTTTCCCACTTAGTCTTCTGTGTGTATATATGTTTATCAGAGGACTTATTAGGATGAGTATGCATGGAAAGTCAAGTGTAAGACTTAGGCACTTTTGAATCATGTAGTTAATATGACATTTGATATTCTTATCTAATTCTGGTAGTTTTCCTTTGTAACTGATAAGGAAAAAATTAAAAAAATAAAAATTAAAAAAGAATATTTTATTATGAAGATGGATTAAGTACATATTAAAATGTTATGATAAAAATGTGGTACAATCATAGAAGTTAACACAGATGTGTGTTATAATAAAACACTGGTTATTTATTACAAATGAAACAAGAGGAGTTAGAAAAGACAGAAAATTCAGTAAGTCTAAGTATATTCCATAAATACAGTATGATTGGACACAGTATTATCTACTAAACAGATGCAGTGTGGAATTTGACAGAGGAAGATGAAACTAAATTTGATTCTTGTCTCTTCTTCTAAATGTTAGAATGTTTCTATGGATACTAATCAGTCTCTGTGCCTCAATTTCCCTGCCGTAAATTTGAAATATAATACCTATATTATGTATTTAGTTTTAGAAAAAAACCTTAAAATTTCAGTGTAATGGCATGAAAAGCTTCAAAATGCCTCGTGCAAAGTTGATATATTTAATGCACTCAGCTTAAATTTCTCTACTTCACACAGGATTTCATCCTTTTATAACATCAATTATGAATAGAATTTATGTTTTATATTTTAGATTTCCTTGCTTATCATCCGTTTCAGTCTTCTAAGAGGTAAAAAACGTGAAAGTAGAAGTTCTATCTTTTTTGTCTCTGGCCATATGCCAGGATTTAGGACCATGACTAGAATATCCTAGGAACATATGAATATTTGTCTACTGCATGAATGATAGTTATATTGTTTTAGCTTCTAATCTTTGGAATTTGAGATGACAACTTTACATGAACTTTCAAATTGCTCAATACATTTTTGATAAAAGCAAGCACTTGCAGCTGGATAGGTGATGATGTAAATTTTGTCTTTGGATATTCTATATGTTCATGATTTCATTCCCACAATTGAGGAGGATATGTGAATTACATAAAGACTTCTCCAAATATTTACTCTTCAATGGAAGCATCATTGTAGATAAGGATCTCTTTCAACTCTGAGGAATGGAGTTCCCCTTTCTGAAAAAAAATGGTTATGTGTTTGTAAGTGGTGAGTTCTATGAGACAGGTTATCATGTTTATATTTTTGTTTATTGCAACTAGGAATTAATAATTATGTGTTTAGCCCAAGAAATATACAATACCACAATTTCATTTCTTCTGTGTTATTATATCACTTTCTCTTACATAGAAATGTCTCCCTCCAGAAATTTTAAATAAGGCACTTCCTATAATACCATAAATAAAATAAAATTGAAATAAATATAATAATTTTTATTTTTTAGGTGTAAAAATATGATTATTGAGCACAAATAAATATTCTTGGACTAGGGTTATATTTGCATGCTAGCTATTCTGATTATCATGTGTGAGATTTTACTGTGATTTTTAAGAACTCAAGTGTCCCCCAAAATATATGCTGAAATCCTTTTCCCCAGTACTGAGACTTAGTAGAGACTAAGTTAACCAGGGCCAGCTTAGTTCCATTTAAACTAAGATGCTCTTCCAAACCCAAGCAAGATGGTACCCATCACTTCAAAAGTTTGATGAGCATAGTTTTATTACTTTATTATCAAATAGAAATGGAGTAAATCATACTGGGTTTGAGGAAAGTTCAAAACAAAAGAACAAAACCAAAAACAAACACACAAAGAAACAAACAAACAAACAACCCCAACACCAAAAACAACAACAACATCAAAGGAGTTGAGGAAATATTTGTAGTGCAAACCTAAAACAGGAATAAGCAGAAAAAGTGGATAAAAGAATATGATGTAGGTGAGGCCTAACGGAATGTACAAGGAGGTCATAGAAACCTATAATTTTCTAAGTTAGTTAAACACACAATCAAAAAGAAATTGAATAGAGATGCCTAAAAAGTATGGGTAATATAAATCCTAAAAACTTTGGGTTATTACATAAAAATCCCATGTTGGATATACCTGTCTTGCTGGTGAGGAAGGCCGTCAAACAATATTGTGTCTTTCTATTGTTCTTAGTATCCCATCAGAAATAAATGTAAGACCTATTGGTGAGGGCACAACAAATTTGGCTGCAGAACATTGAGAAACACCCTGAACTGAGGTGAAAGCTCTCTCCCAGCTCCTCTGCTCCTCTCCAGTTCATCTGCTGATGAACTTTCATGGCTACAGAAGGTACTGTGCAAGTCATAGGGTGAGAAAATCCAACCATAGTTTCCCCCAGCTGTTACCTGGGATGCTACAAGACCACCCTGCCAGTCAAAGACACCCTACCTGTTACAAGAGTGCCATGACACTTATGTAGCTAACTATATGTGTTTTAATTGCCTCAGAGGCCTATTTTTGAGGAAGGAGTTCATGCTAGTATTATGATTGCACATTACTGAGAAGGTCATGAGACCTAAGAGTAACCTTCTTCTTAATAATAGACATATTGGAAAAATGCCTATCAAGTATATTTATACCTAATGGAAATGCTGTCTTCAGTTCTACTCAGAACTTCTCATTTAATAGGAAATGGCAGTAAATGCAGAGACTCATCACTGGCGAAGGTGCTGAGAGTAAGTGATTTTTCAGTGCTCAGCCCTCAATAATATATACACACACATGCATATACACACATATATATATAATATATATAATTTATTGTATATAATTTATATATACATATATATACATATATATATGTATATATATGACAGAGGAGGAGGAAAAAAGCCATTGAAAATCATTTTCTACGTATTATGCCTGTTGACCTCATGAACTCACAGTGGCTGAGATTATTTACACAGGGTTTGCAAATGATCGTACCATCAGTTTTCATCCACAACAGAGAAAAGTCATCTCAAGCCCGAGTATTCAAACTTGAGTCATGGGAGCCATTTGCAGTCAAACCACAACAGACAGAAACAGTCTTAAAGGGAACAGATACAGTTTTGGGGGGTAAAATCTTTGAATAACAGTGGAAAAGAATTCTTCAGAAGACCAGGAAGTTAAAGCAACAGTTCAGATGGCCAAAGAGGCACAATAACAAGTCACCAAGGGTTGGAATCCTTGAAAGGAAGTAGAGTTAGCTTAATGTGATTTTAATATTGGTTGAATCCTATATTATATTCAAGGATTTTTTGGAAGCCAAATCTCTATCCTGTAATAACATTTTGAAAGCTAATAACTTTTTTTTTTCATTTTACAGATTCCTAGGTGTAATGACTCTGTCCTGTAGATGGAATCATACCCATTAAATTTGGATAAGACTTTGAATTTTATTTATTCATATTAATATAGTTTTTTATATTGTTATTGTTGTTTATTTTATGCACCAAAACCACTTCACACTAAATCAAATTTGAAGGTGCAATGTTGAACGCATTAGGGCTATCTTCGGATAAAATAATATATTTTGCATGTAGGAAGTTATATTTTTTTCTGTTGCTGTTACAAAATATAATGACCAAAATTGACCTAAAGAAGAAAGTGTATTTTCTTTTTTATTATTATGTTTTACAAAATATTCAATTTGTATCCCAGCTGTGGCCCCCTTCCTTGTCTCCTCCCAATCCCATACTCCCTCCCTCTTCTCCAGTAGTCCACTGATAGGGGAGGTCCTCCTCCCTTCTATTTGACTCTAGCCTATCAGGTCTCATCAGGACTGGTTGAATCGTCTTCCTCTGTGGCCTGGTAAGGCTGTACCCCGCCCCCCCAGAGGGTGGTGATTAAAGAGCCAGCCACTGAGTGCATGAAAGAGACAACCTCAGTTTCCATTACTAGGGTACCCACTTGGAGACTGAGTCTACTGGCTACATCTGAGCTCCATGCATTGTACTTGGTTGGGTTATCATTCTATTCAGGAACCTCAGGGCTCAATTTTTATGGCTCTTTGTCCTCCAACAAAGGACCTCCATTTGAAGCTCCTACCCCCTCCAGGTCTTTATGTCTCTCCCTTCTTTCATAAGATTCCCTACCTCTGCCCAAAGTTTGGCTATGAGTCTCAGCCTCTGCTACGATACCTAATCAGTAGAGTCTTTCAGAGGCCATCTGTGGTAGGCTTCTGTCCTATTCCCTGTCTTCTCTGGCTTGGGATGTCTATTGCCTTTGTCCTTCTGAATGAGGAATGAGAGCTAAACAACAATGAAGACCCTAGGGAAGATGCTCAATCCTCATGCAGAAAGACAATCTTGAAAGTATACTTTCTAAGAAATAAAGTATACTTTTTTGCAGGCTAGATTTCACAATGGTGGGTATCTTCTGGCAATAGGAAAGGGGCCATTATGGATATAAATAAACTTAAAAGTGGGGATACTGAGATCAGATTACCAGTTTATCTTAAAGGATGCATGTTCTTATGAAACGGTGATAGAAGAGATTATTGTGGATACATTGAAGCAGAGACAGATTATGTTCTCAAAAACAATGACTGACAAAGCAGAAGCTTAAGTTCTTGAAAAAGACAAGGACATTTCCACTCTGAAGGGCTGAATAGAAGAGCACAACTCAGCCACCATGGTACCTGAGACTTTCAAAATACAGAACCATGAGAAAATTATTTCTTGTTCCTTTAAATCACCTTCTTTTTTTTTAGTTTTTTATTAATTACAGTTTATTCACTTTGTATCCCAGCTTTAGCCCACTCCCTCGTCCCTTCCCAATCCCACCCTCCCTCCCTCATATACTACTACACCCCTCCACAAGCCCACTGATAGGGGAGGTCCTCTTCCCCTTCCCTCTGACCCTAGCCTATCAGGTCTCATCAGGACTGAGGACTGCCTGCATTGTCTTCCTCTGTGGCCTGGAAAGGCTGCTCCTGACTTAGGGTGGGAATGGGGTGTGAACAAATAACCAGCCACAGAGTTCATGTCAGAGTCAGTCCCTGTTCCCATTACTAGGGAACCCACTTGGATACTGAGCTGCCATGGGCTATATCTGTGTAGGGGTTCTAGGTTATCTCCATGAAAGGTTCTTGAAAGGATTATCAGTCTCAGAAAAGACACCTGTGCCCAGTTATTTTGGTTCTGTTGCTCTCCTTGTGGTGCTCCTATCTTCTTGAGGTCTTTCTGTCTCCCCTTCTTTCATAGGATTCCCTGCAGACTGCCCAAAGTTTGGCTATGAGTCTCAGCATCTGCTTAAACACCCTGGTGGATTGAGTCAGAGACCCTCTGTGGTAGACTCCTGTCCTGTTCCCTGTTTTCTCCCTCCAATGTCTAGCCCCTTTGCTTTTCAGAATGAGGATTGATCATCTTACTCAGGGACCTCCTTCTTGCTTAGCTTCTTTAGGTATACAGATTTAAGTATGATTATCCTGCATATTGAACATATTTTGTATATAAGCCTAAGCATGCTATAGCTAGATCTTGAGGTTACACTATTCCAAATTGTCTGAAAAGGTGCCAGATTGATTTTTAAAGTGGTTGTACAAGGTTACCTTCCCACCAACAATGGAGGAGTCATACCCTTTTTTCACATCCTTTCCAGAATGTTTTGTTACTTGAGTTTTTGATTTTAGTCATTCTGATAGGTGTAAGGTGAAATCTCAGGTCAGTTTTGATTTGCATTTTCCTGTTGAATAAACATTTATTTAAGTGTTACTCTGCCAGTCAATATTCCTCTATTGAGAATTTTCTGTTTACCCCTGTACCCCATTTTTAAATTGGATTACTTGGTTTGTTGGTGTTTAACTTCTTGAGTTCTTTATGTATTCTTATTATTAGCCCTCTGTCAGATACAGGTTGGTGAAGATTTTTTCCCAGTCTGTAGGCTGTCATTTTGTTCTGATGACAGTATTTTTTGCTTTAGAGAAGCTTTTCAGTTTCATAAGGTCCCATTTATTGATTGTTGCTCTTAGAGCCTGTGCTATTGGTGTTCTGTTCAGGCAGTTGTCTCCTGTGCCAATGAGTTCAAGGCTGTTTCCCACTGTTTCTTCTAACTGATTTAGTATGTCTGGTTTTATGTTGATGTCTTTGGTCCACTTAGACTTTAGTTTTGTGCATGATGATACATCTGAATCTATTTGCATTTTTCTACATTAGACATTCAGTTAGACCAGCACCATTTGTTGAAGATGCTGTCTTTTTTCCATTGAATCGTTTTGGCTTCTTTGTCAAAAATCTAGTATCTGTAGTTGTGTAGTTTTATTTCTGGGTCTTCTTTTGGATTCCATTGATCCACCATTCTGTTTCTATGCCAATACCATGAGGTTTTTATTACCATTGCTCTGTAGTACAGCTTGAGATCAGGGATAGAGATACATCCAGAAAATCTTTTGTTGTACAGGATTGTTTTAACAATTTTGGGTATATTGTTTTTCCATATTTAATCTCTTTACTTGATATCTATCAAAAATCTGTCCATTTCATTTAGGTTTTCAAATTTTGTGGTAAATAGGCTTTTGTGGTAAGACCTAATGTTTGCTTGGATTTCTTCAGTGTCTGTCGTTATGTCCCCTTTTTTCTTACTGATTTTTCTGATTTGAATAATTTTTCTCTGTCTTTTAATTAGTTTGGCTAAGGGTTTGTCATTCTTGTTGATTTTCTCAAAGAACCAGCTCTTGGTCCTATTGATTCTTTGATTTTTTTTTTTCTAATTCATTGATTTCAGCTCTCATTTTGATTATTTCCAATCCTCTTCTTTTTTGGGTGTGTCTGCTTCCCCCCCCCCAGGGTTTTTAGGTATGCAGTAAGTTGCTTGTATGAGTTGTCTTGAAGTTCCTTCTGGAGGCACTTAGTGCTATGAACTTTCCTTACACACTGCTTTCATTGTATGCTATGAGTTTGGGCAATTGGTGCCTTCATTTTTATTGAATTTTAAGATGTCTCTAATTTTTTCATTTCTTTCCTGACCAAGCTGTTATTGAGTAGAGAGTTGTTAAGTTTCCATGTGTGTAGGTTTTTGCTATTTCTGTTGTTGTGTAGGTCTAGTTTTAGGCCATGGTGTTCTGGTAAGATACAAGGGACTATTTCAATCTTCTTGTATCTGCTGAGGCTTACTTTGTGCCCAACTATATGTTAAACTTTGAGAAGGTTCCATAAGGTGCTGAAAAGTAGGTATACTCTTTTGTATACTCTTTTTCGGCCAGCAGCAGATGCAGACATATTCTGGGACTTGCAGCCAAGCATGGGGCAAAGCTCGCGGGTGTCCTGTGGAAGTGTTTGGTGAAAGATGGAAGGATCTGGAGGGAACAGGAACCTCACAAGAAGACCTATAGAGACAACTAACTCAGCCCTCTGGACGCTTACAGAGACTGAGACATCAACTAAGCAGGCTGCGTGATCTGGAGCTAGGGCCCCTGCACATGATGATGCAGGATGATGGTGGCTTGGTCTTCATGTGGGTCACCTGGCCAGTGGAAGGGTTGAGGCTGTTTCTGGCATGGACTCTGTTGCTTGCTTGTGGATCACTTCTACTACCTAGCAGAACTGTCTTGCTTGGCCTCAGGGAATGAGGATATGCTCAGTCCTGATGTGACTTGATGTGCTGGGGAGGGTTGATATGGGGGGGGAGCTCCCCTTTTCTGGGGTGAAAGGGAAAGGGGAAGGAAGAAGAAGGGAAGGAGAGTACTGAGAGGAGAGGAGGGAGGTGGCAACCTTGGGATGTAAAGTAAATAAACTGAAATTTAAAAAAAATAAGAAAACATAGAAACCCAAGAAACAATAAAGTGTACATTCTATACAATTTTTTTCCTGAAATGGTGCAGCTACTCTAGATCACGTTTTATTGTCATATTTGCTTTGATTTGGAAAAGCACATGGACAAATTCAGTCAGAATTTGTGTAGTGTCTTATTATATATGTCATAGTCATAGTTTTCAAGACATAAAAAAATCTTCCTTTTTCTACCCTTTTCTTCCACTTTTTGTCTGTCTCTGACAATTGTAGATGCAAGCATTCTAGATTCTGAATAAGTCAAGACCTTAGTCAAAATTTTTTTTCATGCTATTTATTCCATCAGAGTCAGCATCTCACATTTTTAGTTAATATTGTTTCATGAACATATTCAAAGGGTCATGCTGACTGCTGGAATAAATAACATGAAAGCAGTCACTGCAGGAGTGGGAGAAAGAAAGATTGTTGTAGCCAGAGAAACAGTGATTTTACTATGAGGTTGTGAGAGACACTATCTGCAACATCGTTAACATGGCTGTCTACGTATATCCCAAACAAGAATAATATCTGTAGAGATAAGAACATTTAATGAGAAAAATCTCACAAGGTCTCAATGCTAGGCAAAGAACTGTGGGTAACTGCGTAAACATGAGGGCAGACGAAATAGTCTTCCACAGGGAAAACACTGTTGGTTATCCAGTAGCCAATGGTTATCCAATAGCTCTGAAAACATTCACATACAAGTAACTCCACTGTTAGAGAAACCAGGAAGAGGGCAGCTGATTATTCCCCACTGAATAAAACAAGGACCTAGTGAAAATTTAGTTAATTGGAAAACATATAGTTTGTAACAATATAATTGCTTCATTTGTATTTATTTATACACTTTATAGTGCATCCCCAAATATAAACCATGTTCTCTTTTTCAGTCAGAGAAGAGATTGTAAGGAACTTCCTTCTGATATAGTATTGCCATTTTGATGTGAAAATTAGAGGAGTGCTGTCACCCTTTACAGTGAGTTCTTGATTTTTAAACTAAATTTCAAACCTACTTTTCCACTTCTAATCAGAAACAAAAATAAATGAATACTGATTTAAATTTTTACTTTGAAATTATCCACATGTAAAGTTTATATTATTCTGGTTATCACAATTCAAAGCTATAGGAAAATCCTAATATACACATATACTAGACCCTTATTCACTGAATACTGTTAAAATTGGAAGAGCCTTTAAAAAACTCCAGTGGTCTTGTTGGTAAGCCAAATAATAATCAGAACTCATTTTGAAAATGTTGTTTCCATAGAAACATTGACTATCCTATTATTTATAAGACTGGATTTAGTAAGGGAATTGACTACATATTCTACTGAAAATTATTTATGAGAATAAATTCTGAATTTCAGTCTTGAAGCATGTAGAAAAAGATCATTGGAAAAGGTAAAGGTTTGTGACTTAGACATGGGATCTCACAGAAATACTTTAGTCAAAACTTGCAATCGTTAAGAAATAAGAGATGTATTCCTATTCCCAAGGTCTTACACAATTTCCTTTCCTGTTTAAACAATATTTTCTGTTCTTTTACCCAAAGCAGATAATTGGTTTCAGTATTTGATTCTCCAGTGAAGCTCTTGAGAATAATCCTTCAGTTTCACCATACATGCCTTGTTTTTACTGCAGTTTCATTGCTTTACAGACAGTGTGACTCCTGAAGTGGGGTTAAATCCCCATTGAGGACGGAGTGTCTGATTATTTCCAGGAGGCTTATAAGGTGTCTTAACCAGGCAAATTCACTATTATAAATAGCACTGTTTCCTAGAAATTTCTGTGGGGCAACATGTGGTTGAGACACCTATTAAATCCTGGTTTCCAGTCTCCTCTTTACAATAACAACAAGATTTTGACTTTCAATAGAATTACAAAATGGGACAAAAATGTTCTTTTCCAAACCTTTTAAAACGGGATGGATAAATTTTGATTTGATTCAATTTTATGGTCAGAATTTACTCAATAGGTCTTCCCCCAACACACCCCGATTTAAGTCAATAAAAAAACAAACATATTTACGCCTTCCCTTGAAGCCTTTCTTTACTTGTATACAAACCATGACTGGAGTAATACCTAGTAAAAACAGAAGCCCACTGTGCAAGCAAAATCAGCCCCTTTCTGTTGACTGCCTGGCCTTTTAACATGACAGAAAAATGAGTAGCATTATTTCATTGATTTGCTAACTTGTTTCTTTTTACAAGACATGCAGCTATTTAGAACAAAGTTGAATTTGTATGGATGAGATACACTCTATATAGACTGTTAGTTGATAAATCAACCAGGGGATAAACATAGTCCCAGAATAGAACTTTTGGAAATTTATGTAACACACCATTTTGTTAATACATGGTATATCATTTACTTTCTGCTGCTCTGATAAAACACCATTACAAAAAAAAGTAATTAAGCTGTGGGCTGGCTTTCCCCA
>REGO01000899.1:71265-101752 GCA_010120015.1 Rhombomys opimus
AAAAAAAAGATCAGAAAGAAGGAGAGGAGGACCTCCCCTATCAGTGGACTTGGGGAGAGGCATTCATGCAGAAAGGGGGGGAGGGTGGGACCGGGAGGGGAGGAGGGAGGGACTTACGGGGGGGATACAAAAGGAATAAAGTGTATTTAATAAAAGTTAAAAAAAAATAATAGAAGAAAGAATTTATTTTGGCTTACATTTCCAAAAGGGTAGTCCACAGTATTAAAAGAGTAAGCAGCCTGGGTACTAACCTGAGAAAATTTATTTCCATCCTCACTCAGGAAGAAGAGAAAGTGGGTTGAAAGTATACATCTCAAAGTCAGCCCACAGCGGTACACTTCTTCCGTCAAGGAGATATTCCTTCTAAAATTTCTGTAATATGCTTTAGGCACACACACACACACACACACACACACACACACACACACAGAAGCCAATCACTGGAAACTTGAAACATGCTATTTCTTCCTGAAGAAACTTTAAAGGGAAAAGTGGTTGAAAAAATTGAACTTCTGACACTGCCACCTCTTACTGAACGATATCATTTTTTTTTTCATTTTAATTCCCTCCTCTCGGTAATCAACTGCTTTCTATTTGAATTTGAGATCCCCTCCACAGGGAATTCATGTTTGGTACTGTGAACCTGACCAAAGGAGGATGAGGAGAGTAATAAGCCAGAGTGGGTAAACTACCACTTACGTTCTTGCTAAAAGGGCAGGCTGTGCTCATCTATGTGCTTTCTAAGTGTTGGCATTAATGCCCACAGATGGCTTCTGCTTTCGGCTGTGATCCAAGAAGCCTCATCTCTTCAGTGGACAGCAATTACTGGAGAAACTCATAATTCGTCAAAGCACTGACATCAGTTGATCTAAGGCATGGTATCTGCTGAAAGCATACTCTAGGTGTGACTTAATTAAATGTAATTCTTTTGAAATGGTCATCAAAGTTACATTGCCTCCTAAATTGTAGAAAGACATAAAATAAATAAAATTTATTAATTAAAAAAAATAATTCCCTCCTCTCCTGTTAGAATCTTCTCACTCTGAAATATGAATGTTGTGTTAGATAATGTTGGGATGATGTAAACTAGGTCATTTTTTAACTCAATTATCAGTCGGGTTGCAGAATTTGTCCAATTAGTATGACAGTCACTAGAATTACATCAAATCGAAAACATATATACTAAAGATGTAAATTTAAAAATAATGAAATAAAATACTCCTCCAACTAAAACAAACAAAAAACAATATTTTGCTGACTTAAACTGCATAGATGAAAATGTGATTAAAAATTATATTATTACTTTGTAGCTCTTTTGTATTCTGAGGTTTGCAAGAAGTTGTTCTCATCTAAGACCTTAGCCTGACAATACCAGAGAAGATTTTCCAAACAGCCAGGAGGCCTTCATGATAGCAAGATTTACACACAATTTTGCTTTGGCCACCTCTATGCTTTTGTCTCGGGCTTTTAGGACTCACAGTTGTGTTGTACCCAGATGGGCAAGATGACCATTGAGAGGTTAGTGGGCTTTTGTTTCAGCGATATTTTCATTCTTCTCTTTTCTTCTTTCAGACTTTCATGACCTGTTCCTTCTCAACAGTCACTAGCTCACAAAAATGTCCACCCCTTCTTTCTTGTTTGTTTGTTGGTTTTGTTTTGTTTTTTCAAGACAGGGTTTTTCTGTATAGCCTTGGCTGTCCTACACTCACTTTGTAGACCAGGTTGGCCTCAAACTCAGATATCCATCCCTGTGTGCTGAGATTACAGGCACCACCACACCTGTCTGTGTTGTCTTCATTGTAAACTTCCTTTGGTAAAAGAAATAAAATTGAAAATGCAAAAAAAAAAAAAAAAAAAAAAGACCTTAGCCTGACATATTGTTTGATCACTTGTTCATATTTGAATCAAATATTATTAAATATGTGGTTTTTTATTTTTCACAATATTTAAAATTCAATGTATATTTTGTACAATAAAGAAAAAGAGGTAAAGACTGGGAGGCTGAGGTGAAAAGAAAGAGTGGAACATGGAAAAGATAGGAAAAAAGAGAACATTCAAATAATTTGACAAATAATAAAATTTGACAGATGAATAAAAAGATCTTATTACACATCAAGTTCACAACACAGGCATTTTGTATGACACCAGAACAATACGCTTGCATAGTTTCAGGTATCAGTGGCAATTTTGGAAAATTGGCTCCCTAGATAAGAAGGAGGACTCTGTTTTACACACACGTGGGTCTTCCCCATACCATACTATACCCCTTAAGACAATTGAAATGAGAAGTCAGAACATATCTTGTGTGTCTTAGGAAATGTTTAGGCTTGCAGAAAAGAAAGGCAGGAGGGAAGAGCTGGAGTAAAGTATCAGAACATGTACAGTATTTACCGTTTTATGTGGATCAGCTCCATGACGTTTATACAACTACAATTTGACATCCAAGGAAACTAAATAATAGGATGCTGAGGCAGGAAGATTGTGAGTCCAAGTTAGCTAGATGTGCTCAAGGAGGAGTTCTATGCCACCCTGGGCTTTAGGCATGGCGCTGTCACCAAGGTGATCACCATAGTGAGTATCGGGCCAATGACAATTTATAGCATTTCTACTCTGTGCCACAGAAATGTGACATGAGCACACGCTGGCAGCAAAAATAAACTATGAAAAATCTGTGGAGCAAACTAACATGTAAAACTGTGTTCTTCATGAATGTGGGTCATAGAACTAACTTCTGAATGTCTAAAGATGAATTTTATTTATTTGTTTTTCTATTGTTTTAGTTAATTAAATTTAGCTTGTCTTCATTTTGAGAGTTTTGTACTATGTATTTATTATATTCGCTTCATCCACTGTTAAAATATTTCCCACCCCTTTCCTACCTACTTACTTTTTTTTTTCTTTTTTAAAAATCCAACAAGATCAAGCTGTGCTTTACAAGAATGCTTGGGTGTATGATCTTCCATTGGATCACGATTGACTTATCAGTGACTACACTCTTGGTGAAAATTGACTCGCCATCTTCTAGCTGATAGAAATTGACAATAGCTGGACTGTGTTGTGGAATGTTTTATAGCCAACTCCCATCTCTATGCTTGAATTTAGTCTGGCTTGGACTTATACAGATTGTATTCATGGTATCATAGTCCCTGTAAGTTCATTTGTACGCCTTCCCTGCCATGTGGAGAAAACACTGTTTGAAGTATTCCATCACCTCTGCCTTTTATACTCTTTTACCCTTCATCTACATAGATCCCTGAAGCTTAGGAGTTGGGTAAGACATGCTGTTTAAATGTTCCATTCCAGGCTAAATATTTTGCAGTCTTTTATTCTCTGTACCTTGGTCAATTGTAAGCCTACGTGCTATCCACCCTCTACAGAAGAGCAGATGTTTAAATGTAGATGTGAACTTGTGTTATTAATTTTATAACTCATTAAATTTGTTTTAAATATTAACATTATTTTCTGGCTTTAGATATGGATGTTTTTAGGAAGTGCTTTGAGTACATGTCTATGAACATATGTAAAATGAGTGTTGGGTTTACAATATAAAAATACCAAAGAATTTTGTGATGAAAGAATGTAATTGCAGTTATATACTTAGATGTTTCTTAAAGTAGTGTTCTGAAAATAGTAAATGGTGTAATTTTAAATGCCATAATTTTAATACACACAAACTTTACTTATGGCTAACTAAAGTAAGAAATTAGTAATTATTGACGATCACATAGCAGTATGGTTAGAGAGAGAATACTCTTTTATTATGAGCGTTATATATTTTATATACATATTTTTATGTAAGCTTTCAAAACCAAAAACAAGAAATAAACTGAGAAGAATACTAAATGCAAAGTCAAACATTTTTCTTTTTATTGCATAAGCTCCATCTTTTTAAATTCATTAGCAAGTAAAAAGGGAAATTCAGGGGTGGATTTTGAAAGAATGTTCATGTTCATCACTTGAATATCCCTACTTGCTGAAATGTGACATCACAATAACAAGTCAGCAACACTGATTTGGTGGAGACATATACATTACAGATGGGGTAAATAATGTAAAAAAAAAAAAAAAGCTTTGAAACTCAAAGCAAAATTTTAAGAGCTGAACTTGCAAACCTAAAAATACAAAGTGATGACAGTATTATCAGAGACAGCTTCAAAACTTTAAAGGAATCTAAGTGTGAAGCCTACTGTTTGTTTTGACAGAGCTGGAGAGCTGATAATTTCTTCTTGCTAACCCATTTTCCTAAGCAAATCTGTGTCTAATAAATTCTTGCTGATAAATCGCATCCAGAATATTTTATTTAATAGTCAAAGTAATGTAACAACTAAAAGAGAGGCTGTTTAGGCATCACCTTAGAATGGTTAAGCAGGAGAGTTTGCTATACGACTTACAGAGTTTTACTATAAATTTTCAGGCACATACATACACACACACACACAAAAGAACATATATCTCACAGCACACATATAAACACACATGCACACACACACAAATACACACATTCACTCACACTCTATGCATGTATACACATATGCAAAATGCACACACATGTACCCACACAAGCTTGTTTGCATGCACATAAATGTACAAACACTAAAATACACATGCAAACAAATACAGACATATACTGCAAACATTTACACATATTTACAGCTATACTGAGCATAGACATACACATGCAAGCATATAGTGCACAAATATACATACAGTCACAAACACTCACACATGCACACATACAAACACATGCATACATACCCAGTGATTTTCAGGAATATTATCTGGGGATAATATTTAAATATTAAATATTTGAAAAATAATTAATCTAGTTTCCAGAGCTATAAAATTTGTGTCATTAGAACATAGTCATGATATTATAAAATAAGTAACAGTAAGAAAACAAATCAGTTGCTTTGAAATTCTCAGTTTAGTGAAATTCTCAGTTTAGTGAAATTCTCAGTTTAGTGTACATGCTCTGAAACTGAACCTGAAATACATGTTAGCTTGCTATAATTTTAAGAGTATTCACTTAATGCATAATCTCTTATCTCAAAGGCAAATGACTTCATTACTCACTAGGTAGCCTAGCATTCATTTTCCACACAATCTTGCTCATTTCAATATATATTTCATCATCAAGTTTTATACAACTATCCAATTTTGAGATGCCTATAGTGAAATAAATCCCTCTTACACTCCTTTCAACTTCCTAACCCCAGCATGGCATTTTTATCTATCAAAAAGAAAATCCAGTTACTTCAAACCAATACACTATGATTTTACAATGTGAATTAAGACTATTAGTACCTTTAAATTTGGGATCAGAAATCTCCCATCTTTGGTGCTTTTTATTTTCTATTGTATTATCTTACAACTATAAGGAAGAAAGCCTACATGCTTGCATTTTCTCATTAAAGACACTTATTGGTGAGATTATGAAGGAAATATGTAACCCTTCCAGGCCATTTTAGTTATGATAACAGCTCCAAGATAAAACTAAGTTGTAAAATTGAGTTAAAAAAATCTGGGAAATTAAAACTTAGCATTGGATATATTGAGTTTACATTTAATATTATTTCCCCTTATCATGTAATCTCTCCATCAAGAGTTGGGGTTATTATTCATTGATGATCTCTTATTGTATAGACTGGTTTAATGAGGCAAATTTTCATAAAAAAAACATAGATATTATAGGCTCTATTTACGGGAACAGGGACTGTCTCTGGCATGAACTCAGTGGCAGGCTCTTTGATCAGCTCTCCCTGGGAGGTGAAGCCTTGCCTGGCTACAGAGGAAGACTATTCAGCCAGTTCTGATGAGTACTGATAGGCTAGGATTAGAAAGAAGGGGAGGAGGACCTCCCCTATCAATGGACAAGGGAAGGGGAATGGCCAGGAAGAGGAAGGGATGGTGGGATTGGGAGGAGACAAGGGAGGGCAGAGCCAGTATAAAAATTGAATAAATTGTAATAAATAATAATAAATAAATTTTAAAAATAGGCTCTATTTAAACAGCATCATGAGTATGGGTTAGACAAATACAGTGCAGAATATGACCTAAAAAAAAAAAAAAACCACACACACACACTTTCAATTGGAATAAAGTATGATGCTTCATTAAATAATTGTTTGCTTTTACTTTTATAATAATTTTTCACAACTGAGGGGTTTAAAACATTTTTTCTCATCTTGTAGTTTAAGAAATTAAACCTATTAACTTATTTTTAAATCTAGATACCATCTGAACTGCCTTGAGGTTTTGTGCATTTCTTTCTATTTGAGTCTCATGGGGATACTGATCTTCCTGTTCTTGTTGCCTATTACATCAACTACATTGCTGCAACAACTGCTGTCATTAAATTGCTTTCTCTCCAACTTTGGCCTTCCTAACTATATATGCTTTTGTCAGAGGCTTGTGATAACATTGAGATCACATAGTTAATCCAGAATAATCTTTATTTCTCACTGAAAGTATTCTTAATTACATAAGTCTGTTTAAACAAATGACTGACATGTGCACAGGCTAAAGAGATTATGATGCATAGACTTTGGGGTCTGGGCCAATGTTCTTCCTAATTAAGAGATACATGCATCTTTATGGTCACAACAAATAAGACACGATTTTAGTAAGGTGTTTTCTGATTTGATAGCTAATGAAAATGTTAGTCTTTTAAAAATGTATGCCAAATTTAGAAAACACAGACTTTATGAACTGGACTAGGCCATTTATAGAGCATGACACAAACCTTTCTATTTCTTCATTAAATGCATTGTTACTCATCTAAAGAGAACTATTGGAATGTTTACAATATTCTAGCAAAAAAAAGTTCTGCCGATGAAATCACAGTAGACCTTAAAGTACTCCAGCATTATAACTTCAGACTTTGCTCATTGCTGATTGATTTCCCAGCTTATTTACTACTATTCTGATCACAAGTTCAGTATCTGAAGCTCGAATCTGAAGACGACATCCTATTCCTAAAGTGATAGTCATTTCAAAGGGAGGAAGAAGCAGACAAGCTTCCTATCAAAACACGATAATGTTTTGACATGACTATCTACTCTCAAGTCAAAAGACTGCAAAGGACATGTCCTTGGAGCTTCTTTCTGATGTCACCATGTGATCTGAATGAATATTCATGCTATCTTGTGTCTGCAATGCTGTCATGGTCCCATCAGATATTAAGCAATGACAACATGATGTTGTTTTGATGATTCTTGTTTTATTATTCCTACCAACTGCTGTAATCTAGACATTAGCATCAAGGTTCAATCTCCAAACTAATGCTGACATTATTTTAATGGCATTTAAAAATAACATGCAAATTGTGAAAAAAATGTAGGAAAATATAGCAAAGATCTAACCAACCAAGCATGTACCTTTATCTTTAATAACTTTGTATTTTTTCATGGAAATGTCACAGCAAGACTTACTGATATGTTTAATTACTATGCATTGATTATATATAATAACATGACAGATAAAAATCTTAAATAGGCCATGACTAAAGTCTTTACCTTGTTGGAATAATAAGATACCTCTAATCCAATAGAACTTTTTCAAAATTAATTTCAATATATTGGAAATTTAAATGGACATCAGATCCTTAGTTTTAAATGAATCTATTCAATATTAAATATATTCCATTGTATTATATGCAATGAAAAATGGTTATAAGTAAAAGTATTTAGTATATTCTTATGAGTATAATTGTAATGGAAATGAGCCTCCTTTCTCCCATAAGAAGCCATAAAACAAAAAAATGTTTATACATAATTAGGTTCTTTTCAAAGACATTAGTTAGTGAAGAAAAATGTTCCCGGTGTAATACTTTAGTCCACACACACGGCAGATGATAAAGAACCTCAGAAAATCACTGAGTACATTGAAATGTGTCTACGGAGACAAGGTGGTCTAAGTTTGAAGTGCAGAATACAATGCAGACCGAAGCTGCAAAGAATTTCAGAGACCTACAGAAGATGCTACATACACCTAATCAAGTATTGATGAAACATTGGTATGAGGACGCTCCCCGAGGCTGAGGAAAAGACATGCTCAGAACTGACAGTAGCATTCCTGTATGACTTTATGAATAGTGTTTCTTGCAAGCAAAAAACAAGAAACTTTCCATTTTCACAGAAAACTAAGAAAAATAAACAGAATTTCATTGTCTTCTTGGAAAATATGCTAGTCTTTACAGGAACAACATGTAACAAGTCTTCAATGCTTGTTCAGAAAGACTAACTATTTAAAAACCCAGTTTCATCAGCATTGAAATATAAGATAAAGGGGTAGAGAACATCTACCAAATAAAAACTAAAACTCACCATACTTGGTACTATTAAGCACATCAATAAGGGATAAAACGAAAGGGAGAAATAGGAACCAGGGATGATTGAATTAGCAGCCAAAATTATTAAGATTGTTGCAACAGTATCTATTAGTAG
The DNA here is from genome assembly GCA_010120015.1 of Rhombomys opimus. Taxonomy (NCBI): domain Eukaryota; kingdom Metazoa; phylum Chordata; class Mammalia; order Rodentia; family Muridae; genus Rhombomys; species Rhombomys opimus. Next base: position 79,710 of record REGO01000899.1, read on the forward strand.
ATAAGTTATGGATATATATATATATATATATATATAATGAGTTTTTATTTTATTTTGTTTTGTTTTGGTTTTCCTTTATTTTTAATTATACTTTATTTACTTTGTATCCCCCCTCTAGTTCTCTCCCTCCTCCCCTCCCAACCTCTCCCTTCCTCCCCTTTCTCCACACACTCCCCTCCCCAAGTCCACTGGTAGGAGAAGGCTTCTTTTTCTTCCTTCTGATCCTAGTCTGTTAGGTCTCATCAGGAGTGGCTGAATTGCCTTCCTCTGTGGCCTGGTAAGGCTGCTCTCCCCTCAGGGGGAAGTGATCAAAGAGCAGGCCAATCATTTCATGTCAGAAGCAGTCCCTGTTCCCATTACTATGGAACCCACTTGGATACTGAACTGCCATGGGCTACATCTGTGCAGGGGTTCTAGGTTATCTCCATGAATGGTCCTTGTTTGGAGTATGAGTCTCAGGAAAGACCCCTGTGCTCAAATTTTTGGGTTCTGTTGCTCTCCTTGTGTTTGGTTTTAATAGAAAGTATGGTAAAATGTTTACTGTGTGCAGTAGCTAGCGATATGATCAGAAGCTAAGAGCACTGAATGCTCTCCAGTGATCTGTATTTTATTCTCAGTATCTCAGTGGTGGCACACAAGCATTTATGAATCCCACATCATATGATCCAATTTCATCCTCTTGTCTCTGTAGGCACTAGGCATGCAAATGGTACACAGGCATACATGTGACAAACACTTAAACATATATAATAAAATATTTTCAAAGCATATTGTTGGAGGCTAGTGACAGAATAGCTATTACAAAAGAATTAACAAACTTGAATCTGGAAAATGTACTTTTACCGAAAGAAATTCTTAGGACAAGAGAAAATGACAATGATGAGAATATAAGCTATGATAAAATGTGAAGTGATATAATTCACATATGATTAAAGCCAACATAATTGAGAAAGCTGGGGAACGGATCGCTAAGCAATGGCTTGAGTTCTGTTAAATTAGATGAAAAAGTTCAATGTTCCTCAACAAAAGAAACATGAAGAAAAGCATATCAAGGTCATATCATGTTTTTTTGGTTTCTTACAATTAGAAATAAAATAAACATATTTTAAACAAGTTGTGAGAAAGACCTGTAAACTAAGGAACAAGTATTTCCATGGTGAAAAGTGAAAAGAGAATGGAGCATTTCTAAATCTCATAAGGAAAAAAAATTCAAAAACAGAATTTACACTAAAAAAGAAATTTGTTAAGAAGGGAATATAATTGGGCCATGCAAAAAATATTAAAATTGTACCATTGAATTCACATTGCAATAGTACTACAACATATATCTCTCCTTTTGTGATTTTTCAAGACGAGATTTCTCTGTGTAGCTCTGGCTGCCCTGGAATTCACTCTGTAGAACAAGATGGCCTCAAACTCACATATCACCCTGCATTTGCCTCCTGAATGTTGGCATTTTCAGTATGGGCCACCATGCACTCCTAAAATAGATTTTTCTAACAGATAGAAAATGATTGAAAAGCAGACAGCTTAGGGGATAGGACAAACTTTTTTCTATTTATTTCTAAGCAAAGGATTTATAAATGGTATATATAAATAACTGCAAAAAAAATGAACACCTTTTGATTTAAGCTGCCAATCAAAAATGGGCTATTAAAATGAGTTACTGATTCTCAAAAGAAGAAACACAGTTATCTAATACATTAGATTTAAAATATTCAATATTCTTACTCATCAAGGACTTGCAAATAAAAGGTATTGGGTAGTGCCATTTCACCCTAGTCAGAATGGCTGTGATCAATAAAACAAGAGTTAGTCTGATGGGGAAAGGTTAGGAGCTCCACAAAGACCAAATATATCTGGGCACAGGGTCTTTTCTGAAACTGACATTCAACCAAGGACCATGTATGGATATAACCTAGAACCTCAGCTCAAATGTAGCCTGTGGTAGCTCAGTAACCAATTGGTTTCCCAAAGTGAGGGGAACAAGGACTATTTCTAACAGGAACTCAATGAAGATACCTGATAAAACAGGATCAGATGAATGGGGGAGGTCCCCCCCTATCAGTGGACTTAGAAAGGGGCACAGTGGTGATGAGGGAGGGAGGGAGGGACTGGGAGGGAATGAGGGTTCGGGGCACGGCTGGGATACAGAATTAATAAAATGTAACTGATAAAAATAAAATAAAAATGAAAAAACAAATACTAGCAAGGCTGTAGGGAAAGAGAAGCCCCTGTTCTTTGCCCATTGGATTTTAAACTAATGCACTGTGGAAATGAGCATGGAATTTCTCTAAAGAATAAAAATAGAACTGCTCTCTGTCCATGTATGTCACCCCTAGGTAATATCCATTGAATTGTTTATATTATAAAAAAACATTTTCACATCTGTGTTAATTACTGTAATATTCACAATAACAAGAAAATATTATTATGTTAGATCCCCATCCAAACGAGATTACACAATGAGAATTAGTATGCATGCACGGTAGGAATTTATTCATTTGTTAAGAAAATGACAGCTGTTGTGGTTGCCTATAGAGGAAAAAGCTAGTTATGAAATCCACTTCTAGCTGAGGTACCAAAGACAGATGATGGTTTCTGAGGGAGAGTCAGATTTCTTTAAGGGTGTGGCTCCTAATAGTTCAACAATATCCCAGTGTATGGCCTCACACACACAAGAATATGAACAGGACAAGTTGAAGCAGGCTTATAAAAGTATAAGGTGGAGATAGAGAGAAAGGGAGAGATCATTTGGAGGTCATTCTTGGGTATTAAATGGTCTAAATTTGATACCACTATATCTCCCACAATAGGTACCCCAAAGAGAGGGGAAAATATGCCTGTGAGGTGACACATTTAGAATATGTGTAATATTGATATTTCTTTAATTTAAGTGAGCAGAGTTCATGTTCTCCTAAATCATAATACTAACACCAAAGACTACCAATGACAGATTACCGCAGTTTATGTAGGATGAACAGTCTTAATATGGCAACAATTATACAAGTGTGACAAAGAGAGATGAAATGAGCACACGCTGTTTGAAGAATACTATTATCAGAAATTCTGACTCAGAGAAGCTGCATATGTCCAAATGTTAAAAATGCAATATCTGCTAAACAAAATGAGGAAAGATGCAACAAGACATATCCGTTTATTTGAATGCATCAGTTTATTCTTATATTTTTCATGCATTATTTTCCTGCTTGGTGTCCTCTGCTTTCTTATGTTTAAAGTTTATTTTTTATTTAATTTTGGTTAATTCATGGCAATAATCTCATCATGTATTTATTATACCTTGTTTTATTTTTCTTGTTTTTATTGAATTCCAATTATACACATTCGGGAAAAAAATATATATATATTGAAATATATATATATATATTCAACTTGACATTAGCCTGACTCATCTAGTTAAAGGAGACTTCAAATTACAAAATGCCTTTATTGAATTGGTTAGACTGCAATTTTGTAGGGACATTTTCTTGATTAGTAGATTTTGAGACGCTCCAGACCACTATGAATAGTACCAGCACTGGGCAGTTTGGCCTGATTAATATAAATAAAACGTAAGATTCCATGCATTCTGCCCAACAGTTGGCCATAAGTCTCAGCATCTGCTGAGGCCCTCTCTGGCAGGTTCCTAGGTTGTTTCCTGTTTTCTACTTCTTCTGATGTCCATCCTCTGCCTTTCGGGATGGGGATTGAATGTTTTAGTCAGGGTCCTCTCTCTTGATTAGTTTCTTTAGATGTACAGGTTTTAGTAGCTTTATCCTATATTATATGTCTATATGAGTGAGTATATGCCATGTGTGTCTTTCTGCTTCTGGGACAGCTCACTCAAGATGATCGTTTCTGGGTCCCACCATTTACCTGCAAATTTCATGATTTCCTTATTTTTCGTTGCAGAGTAATACTCCATTGTGTAGATGTACCACAATTTCTGCATTCTTTCTTCAGTTGAGGGGCATCTGGGTTGTTTCCAGCTTCTAGCTATTACACATAAAGCTGCTACAAACATGGTTGAGCAAATCTCCTTATTGTGTACTTGAGCCTCTTTTGGATATATGCCTAAGAGTGGTATGGCTGGATCTTGAGGAAGGGCTATTCCTAGTTGTCTGAGAAAGCACCAGTTTGATTTCCAGAGTGGTTGTACAAGTTCACATTCCCACCAGCAGTGGAGGAGGGTTCCCCTTTCTCCACAACCCCTCCAGCATGTGTTGTCACTTGAGTTTTTGATCTTAGCCATTCTGATGGGTGTAAGGTGAAATCTCAGGGTCGTTTTGGTTTGCATTTCCCTAATGGCTAATGATGTTGAGCATTTCTTTAAGTGTTTCTCTGCCATTCCATATTCCTCTACAGAGAGTTCTCTGTTTAGCTCTGTTCCCCATTTTTTAATTGGATTACTTGGTTTGCTGCTTTTCGGCTTCTTTAGTTCTTTATATATAATGGATATTAGCCCTCTGTCAGATAAAGGGTTGGTGAAGATTCTTTCCCAATCTGTAGGCAGTTATTTAGTTTTGATGACATTGTCCTTTGCTTTACAGAAGCTTTTCAGTTTCATGAGGTCCCATTTATTGATTGTTGCTCTTAGAGCCTGTGCCATTGGTGTTCTGTTCAGGAAGCTTTCTCCTTTACCAATGAGTTTTAGGGTTTTCCCCACTTTTTATTCTAACCGATTTAATGTTTCTGGTTTTATGTTGAGGTCTTTGATCCACTTGGACTTCAGTTTTGTGCAGGGTGATAAGTATGGATCTATTTGCATATTTTCTACATGTAGACATCCAGTTGTACCAGCACCATTTGTTGAATATGCTATCTTTTTTTCCATTGTATTATTTTTTTTCCACAAGGAGAGCAACAGAAATAGAAAATTTGAACACAGGGGTCTTCCTAGAGACTCATACTCCAACCAAGTACCAAGCATGGAGATAACCTAGAACCCCCGCACAGATGTAGCCCATGGCAGTTTAGTGTCCAAGTAGGTTACATAGTAATGGCAAGAGGGACTTCCTCTGACATTATCTGATTGGCCTGCTCTTTGATCACCTCCCCCTGATGGGGGAGCAGCCTTACCAGGCCACAGAAGATGACAGTTCAGCCACTCCTGATGTGATCTGATCGACTAAGATCAGAAGGAAGGAGAGGAGGACCTCCCCTATCAGTGGACTTGGAGAGGGGCGTGAGTGAAGAAGGAGGAGGGAGGGTGGGACCGCGAGGGTAGGAGGGAGGGGATTATGGGGAGATACAAAGTGAATAAAGTATAATTAATAAAATAAAATTAAATTAAAATATATAAATAAAACAGGCTGAGCCACAAGTAAACAGCATTCCACTATCATCCCTGATTCAGGTTTTACCTCCAGGTCTCTACCTCAGGTCCTGGACTTAGCTTTTATTAATGACGGAGTATAAGGTAAACTGTAAAATAAACCTGATGTTCTCCCAGTTGCTCTTGGCCACATGTTTCTCACAACAACAGAAAGCAAACTAAGACAAAAGATGGCAGGTGTTCATTTTCCCACATCCCTTCGGTACTTAAAAATAGATGTGTTTGTTTCATCTTGGGTGCTTTGGGTTAGCATAATTCTCAGTTTTCTTGTTTTATCACTTTTGCTCAAACTGTTCTTCAGACCAGCATCATTAGGAAACAATTTTCAAATGCATGAAACTATGTTTTCTATGTCACCACACTTAGAATTTCTTGAGGCTTTGGGGGTAGTTTCTACTGAATCTCCTTTTCATTCACAGTCTACATTTTTATTTTTAAATCTTTACTATATTAATAAAAATTATTGTATAGTTCCTGCCATCTATTGAGTATCTGTATCTAAATGTAGTGTTTAAAAATATTTTAGAAGTAAGGGGAACAGAGGCAGTCACAGGTATGAACTTGGTTTCCTGCTCTTTGATCACCTCCCCATGGTGAAGTGGCCTTACTAGGCCACAAAGAAAGAGGATCCAGACAGTCTTGATGAGACCTTATAGGCTAGGGTCAGCTAGTAGGGGAGGAGGCTTTCCCCTATCAGTGGACTAAGGAGAAGAATGCAGGCAGACAAGAGAGTGAGGGGGAGATGATGGAAGGGGCAACAGAAGGGATACAAAGTGAAAAATTGTAATAAATAATAATAATACCTTACATAGAATATTATGGAATTATTAAAAATAATTTTACATGTCCACACTTTTAATTGAGTAGCAGGCACTATGTGGAGAAGAGGAAGTATATTTCTCAGTTAGGCTAAACTGGAGAAGAGATAGTCCACAGTGAATCACACTTCTATATGTCTCCCAGTTAGGCTTAACTGCCAACAGGACACAACTCTGGGACATCTGAGAGAAAACATCTCCCCAGACATTATCTGTATTGTGTCAGCCTGTGTTCTTTCCTGTCAAGGACTGACTTGTTTTCTAAGAATGTGGAAGGGCACAGCTCACTGTGAGTGATGCTGTCTCTGGACAGGCAGTCCTGAACTGCGTAAGAAAGTTTGCGGGGTGGTAGCCTGGCCTTTTGGTTCCTTTATTTGGGTTTCTATATCTAACACACTTTTCTACCTCAATCCATTCCAAGACCCCAAAACTAGGCAGGCAAGAAAGATTAGAGGGAAAAGGGGGAATAGACCTCATTGGAATACTTCATGCTGATTAGGGCATTCTGACAATCTTCATTGTCAGATTATCAGCAACCAACAATTAAGCAGACACCAATCTGCCAGCAATCCAGTAACCCAGCAACCCACCAATAACAAAAGCAGCAGCAGCCACAAGAGGCCTTCTCAGGGCTATCCCATTTATACTCTCTTGAAGGTCCCAGAATGTCAAATGTAAACTATCCTTACCTGGCAAAAGTCACACCCCTCCAACAGCAAGAACCAAATCATAAACACAAATAAAAACAAAAACACATTTGCAAAATATAACTGGGTTTCTAAAGAAACCAAAATTCTCACTGAGCCTAACCTGGTTGCTATCTACCAAGCAAACACTATCTTCCATTATTTCTGGAGGCCCTTAGCTGTGAATGAATTGTTTGATCATTCACAATGGAAGAACGGAAGAGCAAACTTCAATTTTTTATAATATGTTACACACCTTGTCTCTGTAAATAATTAACACTACCTTTAATTATAACGTGCGTTTTCATGTAACTTGTGTTTTCTTGTCTCAAACAGATCAGTACTGGCTAATTATCTAGAGTAATTCATTTCACTGTAAAGTTTTCACACATGCATATAATTCAATTAAGTGAGTATTCCCATTTTCCTCTCTTGTGCCATCGAACACCTCCCATTTATTTTCTTCATTTTTCTTTTTACATTCATGACATTTATTTCCTAATTTTTTTTATTTTTAGAATTTTTCACAAGTATATATTGTATGTTGAACAATTTCTCATATATTTATGTTTTTTTTTCCCATCCCTCTCACATCTTGTCCCTTTTGTACACTTACAGTCCTAATTTTACTTTCAGGTTATATATACAGAAATGATATTATGTATCTCTATCAAATTTAGGAACTGCATTTGATAGAAAATTTATATTTTTTTTTCCTGAGACTGCCTTATTTCATTTAAGATATTTATCTCCAATTGAGCCTTTCATGGTGGCTGGACTAGTTTACATCTCAACAACAACATTTGGGCTTAGTTGGTGACTATTATTTTGAGTAGAGTAACATGATTTCTATGTAGTTTTGATTTGCATTATCTCATCTTTTAAGAACTGTCTGTTAATTTTATTAACTCATTCATTGACTGGGAATGTTTTATTTCTTTGTTGACTCTAGTTAGAATTTCAAGTTAAACACTGAGGTACTTGGTTCATTTAGAGTTGACTTTTATTCAGGTTGAGAAATAAGGGTCTGTTTTCATTTTTCCACACGTGGATATCCAATGTTCAGGACTCCTTTTGGATTGATGTCTCTGGGCTACTTTTTGCAACACAGAGTTATAGATGCTACTCTAATTAGTGGGTGGCGTTATAGATGGTGATCATCCCAACTTTGGGCAGCTGTTAGGAGTCTGGGTATGAATACTGGTCCTACATCTATATGATCTTTCCAAATGTCCACTGTGATGCTTGTATGTTGAACATAAGTTCCCTTAGAGATATTCTGTATTTGGTGAACTTTATAGCTACCAGAATAAACACAGTTCTGTTTCCAAATTTCTTTCTCACAGTGTTCTACTGGCCACGTTTCAGGATTTACTCCCAAAATGCTTTCTGTGAATTTCCCAAGAGCATGGTTCACAGCGAGTCTCTGGCAGCCAAACTGCTGACTCAGCAGGATCCTTTGACAATGCTGTCCAGGCAGCAGCTCCTGTCATTGCTTAATGCAGAGAAATGAGGGTTTCCCTGGCATGTCTCCTTTCTGCCAGTATTGCTGCTGGGCACGTTTTGTCTGGCTTTTCTCTGTGCTTTTGCCCTTTAAACTGTCCATTTCCAAAATTACAGAGCAGATTTTCTAAGCTGCTGTGTTTCAGTCATTGTACTTTCCATCTTTTGTTGATGCTTTTTCTCCTTGTAGAGGGAGAGGTCTCCAGGAAAGTTAATTCTGCAGGACAAGACTTGCAGTTTGCACACTTGGTTTGTAAAATTTCTTATTTTACCTTGGTATTACAGCTAAAGATAGGGGATTCAGGAATGGCTCAGCAGTTAAGAGTTTATCCAGAGAACTGAAATTCGCTTCCCAACATCCAGGCCAGGCATTTCACAATTATCTCTAACTCTTGTTCTAGAATAAGCAAAGTATCTAGAGTTTGCTGGCACCTGTATTCATTTAAATACATCCCCACACAGGAAAGGCACATATAACATAGATAAAAATAGAGAATACATGTTTTAACATTACAAATCTCGAGGATTCGCTTTCTTCGTCTCATAGATATTACCTAGTTCCCCCCAATTTATTCCTTGGAGACTTTAGAAGAAGGAGCCTATGTATTATCCACTATCTCTCCTTCCCTTTTTAAATCTGGCTTAGGATCAAGGATGATTCCCAAGTAGCTGCATCACTTCAACCTTATTGCATCATGATAAATTCATAGCATGAGAATTGCTTCAGGAATTCCAAGTGACAAACAGATGTTGCCCTCTTCTCTGGACAAGATTGTTACCATGAATTGCTATTATTCTGGATCAGACTGTGGTTTAGACTAAGCCTTTTATAACTGAATATTAAGTGGTAGGCAGTGATTTCTTAGCAGGCCCATGCTATTTCTTCGTCATAGTCAACTTCTGTCTTTTACCTGTGACTTCTAAATGGAGATAGATGTGACCCTGTCTCATAAGCAGCAAACACAGCTCTCTTAGCATTGAAATATGTTCTTGGTCCAAGCATAGAAATCATTTGTTTTCTCTTTCCTCAGGAACATTGTTACGGATTTAGAAGTGATTTCTACTCATGTATGAGAAGTAAGCTAATTTTGTTTATTTTTCTCTACCAGAAATTATGGTTTTATATGAGTTTAAGGTTGAAATGACTTGTCACCTATACATCACTTTTTTTTTATTTTTAATTAAACTTACTGTGAACAGAATCCAAGCAAGTAGGTCAAGCTTTACCCTCGACTTCCAGGAGCACCTGCCCATGCTCTTTATTGTTTTAACAGTAACCTGTACTTTCATATTTCTGAAAGGAACATTGAGTGGTATTGCTGAAAATATCCAGACATTAATTGCAAAATACCTTCAAGTGTAGGGGATTCATGCTATTCCTAACTAATATACAAAACTACACTTCTTCAAGAATTAAAAAGAAGAATTGAGATGATTTTTATCTCATTTACATTCATGGTAATTTAGTTTTGCTTTATTGTTACATAGTTGGACAAGGATTTAGTTCTCCCACTGAAGGGATGTTTACATCTTGAAATAGGGCTGTGAACATTTTCTGGTAGGTTTAAGGAGAAAAAAAAAGTGTTTTATAGATTGTCCTATTTTTCTTTTAGTTTGGGTATTTATTTATTTATTTATTTTGTAAGGTTTTTTTTTTCTAGAAAAATATAACTCTCTTTAGAATGCTATTTCTTATTTGTATTGATCTACAAAATGATCTGCATATGGAAAACTTCTTCGTATTTGTTCACCAGAAAACATATTATTTATATTTAAATTAATATTACTGGCTCAGATAAGAATATGAGTAGAAGTATTGGCTTAGAATTGTCATGTTTTCTTGCAGATATGCTTGTTTTAGAGAAATGTAGTAAACTTGATAGCATTCTCATGCCTCTCTGTTTTTCTTATCATTAAATGGGAATGACCCTTAAAAACAATTGGAATGAAATCAAATGTGGTCTGTATTGTAATTACATACAGCTCTAATTTGCAACATTGTAGAAGCAGTATCTCTTTGCTATAAAACCTTTTTCTTGCCATATTTAATGAGCACTGGTAAGAATGCTGCTCATTTCTTTAGTGAAACCAACACATTTCGAATCATCAGGGGATGTTATTGATATGTACTACTACATAACTTCCATATATTTCAAGTATGGCAGCATATGAACCATAAAGAAATGAAAACATATTTTACTCAGAAGAAAATATGTTATCTTACTCTTCTAAATATAATAAATGATTTTAATTTTTTCTTTCTTGTTAAGGGAAGTAAAAACCTTAGTTGCATAGCATTAAAGATGTGTGAAACATGTATTTCTGGCTTTTGAATTTATTCAGTCTCTCAGGTAACCTTTATTGAGTACGTAGTGCTTCTCCTTTGTGTAAGATCTACATTAGTTACAAAGTATAAAATCATATAGAAAAATATCTTCTCTGTTTACATGTGGATGTCAGTCTGGAGGACAATATGAATAATATTTTGATATAATAAAGGGTAAAATAGGGACCATATTTGACCAAAGGGAGGGAAATGAAACAACCTTGGCTGTACTGGGTTATTCGAAGTGGGAAAAAAGAATCACACTATAGGGATTACTCAAAAAGTACGTCTTTTGTTTTGTTTTGTTCCAAAAGGTACACAATGTCAGGAAAGACCTCTAAATATCATTCGAGGGAAGCAAAGACCTTTCTGAAATATAAGTTACAACTCCCAATATTTGCATGAAAGACATGACAATTTTTATTGAGTGGACATATTGACGGATAATATACTCAAGGCCAACAATGATGTCAGGAAGTGATCAGTATGAAAGTAAGAATCGCAGCTGTGCATAATAAAGTAGTGGCGTCTGAAGAACCATCACTCAGGAAGTCCACTGATTATTTGCATTATATGACAGATGGAATGCATTTCCATTAATTGTACAGAAAGAGTATCCACTTACAAAATGTAAAGTGGCAGCGGAGCTGGGAGCCTCCTGTGCACTGTGCAGTTGGTTCTTATTCATGGTCTGGGATAGCTGAGACTCGGGGCTCACAGGAAGCAATGAGGTATTTTCAGGAGCAGTGTTCACGCCCAGCAGTCACAGTCCTTGATCCACTGGAGTTACACTTGCCTGCTCTGTGCTTCCTTTCTTTGATAGCACCGTGGTTCATCAGCTGACGGAAGGGCAGACTGCTGAATTTGAGAAAAATTTTACCCTGTTTAATAAAGATGATGCTGCCACCATCACCACAAAAGAAGTTGGGACTGTCATGTGGTCATTCAGGCAGAACCCAAAATACAGTGGATTGCAGCATGTGATCAACAGGGTAGATGCTGATGGGATTGGAGTGACCGACTTTCCAGATTTCTCTACTAAAGTGGCTAGAAATATGAAAGGTAGAAATAGAGATGGAGAAGGCTGAGAAGCATTCTGAGTCTTTGACAAGGATGGAAATGTAACATCAGGGTAGCAGAACTATGTCACATCCTGACAAACTTAAAAGGAAAATAGAAAAAAAATAGAAAGAATTTGACTAAATGTTCAGAAAAACAGTTATTGACAAAGACTTATTAGTCAATTAATAATAAAAAGAATTTCTAAAGATGATGACTGCAAAAAATGGGAAAAGGTAATATAAAATTAAGTTCATTTCTCCATTATTTTACTTTATAGAAAAATTGAATGTCAAAAGTAGCTTTTGTCTATGCACAAAATTTGTATATATTGGGAAGTTTTTCCATCCTCTAAAGTAATCCTCATATCCACTTTACAGCAAAACTGCTCCCACTACCTTCATAATGAAGATGAATTTATTGGGCGTTTTGGAGTTCTGCTTGGTAATGATCAATACCAAGCTGACCAGTTTTGCATGGATGCAGCTTGATGACAGGGCACAGCCAGACTTTGGTACTGAAATTACAAAGAAAATAACAAGTATAGAAATACAAAAACTGCTCAGATGAGTCTAGTACAATTTGTTAGTATAGATTGTCAGTAGCCAATTTACTGCAAACAAAGACATTTAAAATGAGTTTACTTGAGGATGATGTGCAGAAAACTGGTGAAGGCTAAACTTTGAGACACAGTCATAGAAGCAGAGCGATCATCATTTTTTCTTTTTTTTTTTACTATTAATTACACTTTATTCATTTTGTATCCCCCCATAAGCCCCTCCCTTCTCCGCTCCGATCCCACCCTTCCTCCCCCTTCTTCACGCCCCTCCCCAAGTCCACTGATAGGGGAGGTCCTCTTCTCCTTCCTTCTGATCTTAGTCTATTAGATCACATCAGGAGTGGCTGCACTGTCATCTTCTGTGGCCTGGTAAGGCTGCTCCCCCCTCAGGGGGAAGTGATCAAAGCGCAGGCCAATCACATTATGTCAGAGGCAGTCCCTCTTCCCATTACTATGTAACCCACTTGGACAGTGAACTGCCATGGGCTACATCTGTGCAGGGGTTCTAGGTTATCTCTATGCCTGGTCCTTGGTTGGAGTATGAGTCTCTGGGAAGTTCCCTATGTTCAAATTTTCTGGTTCTGTTGCTCTCCTTGTGTGGTTCCTGTCCTCTCCAGATCTTACTATTTCCCACTTCTTACATAAGATTCCATTCACTCTGCCCAACAGTTGGCCATAAGTCTCAGAGTCTGCTTTGATAGTCTGCAGGGCAGAGGCTTTCGGAGGCCCTCTGTGGCAGGTTCCTAGGTTGTTTCCTGTTTTCTTCTTCTTCTGAACCTCTTTGCCTTTCAGGATGGGGATTGAGTATTTTAGTCAGGCTCCTCTTTCTTGCTTAGTTTTTTTAGATGTACAATTTTTTAGTAGGTTTATCCTATGTTATGTCTATAGGAGTGAGTATATACCGTGTGTGTCTTTCTACTTCTGGGACAGCTCACTCAGGATGATCCTCTCTGAGTGATCATCTTGTACCTCAAATTATCCCAACCCCATTGTGACAGTGACCCCCTGGTGGTATGTCAGAATATGTTGTTTTGGTGCTATGCACATTGTACTAGTGGTGAGTGAATCAAGATGGTCAATAATCACACAAAATTAAAATAAGAGATCGTTACCAATGGAGCATCTTTGACCTCTGTTTTTAAATGCTCCAAAGTCTGATTTGCAGCCTGCAACTTGTCCTGTGGAGTCAGACATCAGCACAGCTATTAACACTAGCGATCAAATCATTGTAATTTACTTCCATTCCAAGTTGTAAATGCTAGTCAGTTATTTTCTCAAATAAAAGACCATTAAATTAGAAGAATTAATTCTGTAATTAAAGAATTACAGAAAAGTAAGTCTTACAATTTTTGAAAAGCAGAGTCACTTATATAAATGTTTAAAGTACTATGGAATCAGGATTAATACGACCATACACAGAAGATTCCCACTCATCAGTGTTTTAATACCACTTAATTCTCATGAAAATATGGAGATACATTCCTTGCATCTACAGGTAATTAATTTCTGAATGTAAGAAAGGTTATCCTTTTCAAATTATAGTCACAGGTACCTTCAGGTTCTCAGGTCACAGTTGATACTTTTCATGGCAAAACACACTCTTACAAGTAGGAGAATGAAAACATGATGAAAAGATTAAATAAATTCCATTATCATAGTGGTAAATGCTATAAGAAAAAGAAAGATTGTAATTAAATTATGTAATCAGTAGAAATAGACGATGTTACTGGGGTGAACTGGTCTGAGAAATCAATTTGAATAATATTTGGTTATCAAAATCAGCTGACAAGAGGATTTCACTTAAGGTATGGCAAAAAAAAAACTATAAAAAGTGTTTAAACTCTCTCTCTCTCTCTCTCTCTCTCTCTCTCTCTCTCTCTCTCTTGTATATACACACACAATCTATTGAATTGACTATAAGAAGCAAACCGAAAATTCAATGAAGAAAACAAAAGACAGAAGCTTCAGAAATTATCAAGAAACACATTGTGTCAGAGAAAATCCCTATTTCCATTACTAGGGCATCCACTTGGACACTGAGCTGCCATGGGCTACATCTGTGCAGGGATCCTATGTTATCTCCATAAATGGTCCTTGGTTAGAAAATCAGTCTCAGAAAACACCCTGTGTCCAGATTTTTTTGATTCTGTTGCTCTCCTGTCTCTGACATGAACTGATTGGCCTACTGTTTGATCTCCTCCCCCTCAGGGGGTGCAACCTTACCAGGTCACAGAGGAAGACAATGCAGCCACTTCTGATGAGACTTAATAGACTAGGATCAGATGGAAGCAGAGGAGGACCTCCCTTATCAGTGAACCTGAGGAGGGGCATGAGTGGAGAAGGTGGAGGAAAGGTGGGATTGGGAGGGAGGAGGGTGGGAGCTACAGGGAGGATACAAAGTGAATAAACTGGTATTAATAAAAACAAAAATATATATAAAAATGAAACACATTATATGTAAGGACTTGTGAAGAATTCTAAAGACTTTGGCTAGATTAAAATTATTTCTGGATTGAATTGAAGAGTTAAGAATAAGATAGTTTTTATTTGGTATACACTCTTGTACAGAGTTGGGTAGTAGCATGTGATATTATAAAACCAGCTTATACTGAGCAACACTTATTCAAATTAAGCTTCATGTATTTGCAGAAACAGTTATAGCTAGAGATTTTTCAGGGAAATGACAACACTGAGTACTTTGATCAGCATATGTTTAGGAAACACTTGTACAAGCCCAAGAATTTTTTAATTTTTTTTTCAAGATTTGAAAGCAGTTTCCATATTTATATCAACCCACATGTCCATTGACAGATGAATTTATAAGCAAATGTAGTATATACGTACAATGACATACTATTTAGTTTTTAAAAGAATGGATAATTTGACACATGATTTAACCTGGTTGAAATTTAGGGACTTTACCCCTAGTAAAATAAGCTAGCCACAGTAGGGTGTGACAACCTCGGAACCTGCCACAGAGGGCCTCTGAAAGCCTCTGCCACGCAGACTGTGAAAGCAGATGCTGAGCCTGATGGCCAACTGATGGGCAGAGTGAATGGAATTTTATGTAAAAAGTGATTCTGCCTAAGCCCAAGAATTTTATGTGAAGTAAGGAATACAAAGTTTGTAAATCAATATGTCTATATATAACTATATATATGTGTGTGTGTGTGTGTGTGTGTATATATACATTATGTGTGTATTTAAGAGATATATAATACACATACATATGTATGATATGTGCATACATGTATATTTAAAATAAGAGATCTTTATCAAGGGAGCATGTTTGACCTCTGTTTTAAATGCTCCCAATTGTGATCATATGTATCCTTTTATACATACAAAAATAGTTGAATCCGCTAGATTTTGAGTCTCTTTAAGGTTGCCTCAGAGACTTAAGGAACCTATCTGAAACTGCTTGAGTACACACTGATATTCTGCAAATGAATATATTTTGTTTTATAGCAGGGATTTGGAGTACTGATTTTAAAGATAAGGAATGTACTGCAGTGTATGCTCAACCTGAGCAATTTTTGTCAACTCTGCTGCTATTAAAGGCAGGATCACTGTGTAATTGCTTTCATATTTAGAAACCAAAAGATAAACATTTTAAGCTAGCATTATTCAAGTTATAATTTTAGTAGATGTCATCATTAGTATTTAAAAAGGTAGAGTGAGACATCTACTGCTTAATTTATTATTAACTGATTAACAAAAGATGAAATACTTTGATAAAACTGTAAATGTTTTCCAGCAGATTATGTAAATTTCCCCAAAAGTGCCCTAATGTTTGTACTTCAATATTATGAAAATATAAATCCTTCCTCTAAGTTTTAAAAATATTCATGAATGACTGCCTTATGCAAAAAGAAAGAACAATGAAATATAAATGAGGCAAATTCTACATTAGTATGCCTTTTCTTGTTCTTAGGATTTTTAGACAAAGATTTGCTTTACCACAAGACAGAATCCTCTGTATAGTATAGACAAAATTCAAATTATATTCCTGCTTCTGTTTGTGTTTTAATAATCAAGGAAAAGAATGAAAAAGAAAAGCAAAGCTTGAAGATTATAGATGGATGTTTTCCCTGAAGCTATAGAATCACTAACACAGTGGGGTGAATAAATGATATTTATCATTTTCTTTCAGTTGTAATTCTATATCTAGCAGAATATTTATGCAACTTTGAAAGATAGTAGATATGAGATTTAAGAAAATAATAAGAGTAAATGTGGTTTTCTTTTCTATCTCATGACATATCATTGCTATTTTGCATTATAATTTAGTCTTTGGTAATAAATCTTTTAAAAACTGAATTTATTTTCTAAGGGTTAATGAGAAAGCAGTGTGAATTCAACAAGTGCTTCTAAAACTACTGTTCTAAAACATTAGAAACAGTTTAAATGGTAGCATGCCATAGATTTAAATCTATCAAATGACAGAAGGCCACTTGGACTCTCACATCCACTGCTTCTTTTTTTCTTTTTTTTTTTTTTGACTCAGGGTCTTGTAGTCTGAATTCTGTGCCTTCGATAGTTTTCTGTATCACCATTTTTTTCCTACTAAAATTTTTTGCATACTTAATTGTATTTTAATATCTGGATTATAGATAACTCATTCACAGCCTTTCTGAGGCAAGGCTTATCTAAAGGGGCAGTTTATATTTTGTCTTGCTCTTTGTTTGCAAAACAATTTGCAGAAAAATGCATGAAGAAATACCCATAATTTTTTTCATTTTTTTCATCATTTCATCATTTTTTTCATTCCATTAAGTTTCTCTTAAGGTGTTGCAATCTATTGAAATGTTCTTGTCCTTTTAAGTCTGAGCAATATATTTAGAATTATTTTGTGATGTTATTTGAATCATAAGGATTAAAGGGGGATTTACTGTATCACTGGAAATGGATATTCTTAGATTCAAATCAGCCAATGAATTTGTAACTTAGATATTTATGTCTAACACATCTTCCAGATGGAGAAAAAAAAAAAAAAAGGTTAGGTATGATGATCAAGCATGTACAACACTGTACATTTGTCTTACTTTCTTTATACATTCTGAATTTTACCTTCTGGGAAGCTGCTAAACTTTCAAAGTATAATTATATTCTTTGAGAAAGAAGTTGCATGAGTTTATATTTTGGGGGGAGTATTTACTTAACGTAATTCATGTTCTGATTTCCAACCACCTGAACAGTGGGCATTAGATGAGGCCACTGTTAGATTAAGGTTATTGGATGGATTAGAAAAACAGCTCCCTCAACTGTACGCTAAGTGCAGCTCATGATAACTATTCAAGGACTGTGGTTATAGCAAGAGACGCAGCAGAGTGTAATGTAACAAAGTGAAAGGAAAGGGGACAGACGTGAAGACGAATGAGAGGGAAGTGAGACCACGTATCATATTTGTGATTACAGAGGTATCAGTCTTTGAACTCTTTAACAGCCTGAAAGCCATCCTGCCCTTGAAACATGCTTCAAATTCTGTGCCAAAAACTTTCCTCCCTGTCCAAACTTCCACTGTTTCTGCATTCAGAATTTAAAGCTGTCCCGTGACGGAGTTTATTCTCTTCTGTCTTCTGATTGATAAGAGGGAAATACATAAAGCTTTCTTGATTGAGTGATGTTGGAGAGACAACTGTGGTCACTTAATTCTTCAGTAGATGTTACCTCTCCTACAAAGTCCTCTTGAAACTGAGAAACTGTACCATGAGTACATGACTTGCCGTTGTAAGGTACTAATTGCTATAGAATGATCATAAGCGTTAAACTAGCCATTCGTGGATTTAGACAGTGATGTAACTTACAATAATTTACAAAAAATAGTTACCTGCTGAAAATAAATGTTCCTATAATTTTATAGGGATCCCTTTTCTTCCAAATTGAGACTATTCTGTGTAGATTCAGTAATGAAATGCCTTGGGTTTGGGGCCAGAATGATTTTTTTTTTTTAAATTAGCATTCTGATAATTAAATCCTTTGGCACTGTAAAATGAGCCTGAAACTAAAAACTAGATTTGGTCACCAATAATGATAGCTAACTGCGCTCCCAAAGGCTGGGTTTTACTCTGAGCAGTAACATTTTGGAGACGGTCTAACTGCTCTCTCAGGTCTCTCTCAGCTTTTCAGTTCAATGAAAACAACATGCCAATTTTTGCATTTGCTTTGTAAAAAATACTTTTTTTCCTAGGTGTTAGTATAAAAACTAACACATAACCACATTACATGGAACAATTTGAAGAGAGGACTTATTAGGAATGAATTTTAGATTCACCTCTTTGCCAAGTGGCTCCAAGACGAAAAACATAACATTGAAACTTTCCATCCTATTTTACAAATGTAGGTAATTTCAATTTCAAACTATTGTTTTGGAATTGAAGTAAATGCTTAGTAAAAGTAATTCTATAAATACATCTTCATGAAAAACTGGAGGATGCCTACTAAACTCACCGATGAAATTTCATATTCTTCAAACCTTTAGTTTGAGAGAAGGTTCCTATTACCTGAATGTTTCTAACACAGGAATTAGAAATCACATCTAAAAATTCACATTATTCCTTAGAAGTTTCTTTGAATGGGTGATGAATTTCATGATTTTCTAAAGATGGACTTTTAAATCTACCCTCTGCTTTCTCATTTAATGTTACCCCTGTTCCTGAAGCCCACTTCTTATCCTTGCAATTGCCATCTTCATTCCTATATCTCAACTTCTTCCTTTCTCTTACCCCCCCGAATGCTTCATCCTCATTACTTTGTGAAGTTTTGAATAAATACCTACTATTTTCTAGGATGCCATTAGACCTCCAAATCAATTGTAATGTGTGCCTCTTGGCATTCTGTCAAGGTCTGTGTACATTCCTTCATAACCAAGCAATCTTACTCTCAAGTGCACTTACTAGCTCTCTTATAAATTGTGTCCAGCATTTAGAGTAATACTAGCCTGAGAGTACAGTGTTCATATTATATCAACATCTTAGTTTTAAAGTTTCAGTACAATTTTAAAATAAGTGCAGAAATTTCATAAACAGCATCCAGTTTCTCTTATTGCGTAATTTTAGCTCAATAATAAAAATTTAAATATTAAACTCTATTATTACTGTTAGCGAAACTATAGAATTTAATTTTCAGGCACCTGAAATAATATTGTCTTTTTTAGTGTTCCAATCCAGATTACAAAATTAATTTAGTCTCATTCCTATATACTGAGTTATTTATTTAGTTATTATTCCCAAACCAGGGATATATGTTTGGTTTTAAGACTTATCTTTTATTAGTTTTGTTTATTTTTATGTTTAATTATTGGAAAATATTTTAGTCTTGTTACAATAACCTTTAGGTATAACTCATGCTTGAGTATTGACATTTGGTTACTTGTGTGTCTGTTTTCTCTGTCAGTAAGTATGTATTTCACTATTCACATTTAAAAATCACAGATGATACCAGGAACATAAACTCCACATCATCAATGCATTAATTTTAGCTATTTTTTTTTCTTTTTGACCAGCAACTTCTCTTTTCACTAAGAAAAAATATTTTATGTTCTTCAGTAAGTTTATCCTTTTGTTAAGGCCCCGCATATACACAAAGCACCAGAAATTTCTAATGTCTGTCCCATGAGAAAGAAATATGCTAATCATATTCTTGTAGAGTCTGTTAGCCTTTGCTTTTAGGGTGCCACAAAGTTTTCAAACTCACCTATGGAGTTGTTTTACTTGTGAGAGGAAAAAAGGAACATTCCTCCTTTGTGGGAGTGCAATCTTGTACAACCACTTTGGAAAGCAATCTGGCAGTTTTTCAGAAAACTCAATAGTCATACTTCAAACCCAGCTATATTACCTCTTGGAATATGCCCTAAATATGCTCCACCATATTTGAAAACAAAAGGACATTTGTTCAAACATGGTCATACGCTGGGGCCAGCCGGGCAGAGTTGAACGGTTCTTGAGTTGGGAGTGAGGATTAAAATTAATAAAATAAACACACAGCACACAGGAAACTTTTTAAAGGTCCAGGCTCGACAGCCATAGCAAAAGGCAGACTGCTGCAGCAAGCAGTGCCACCAGCCAGTCTCAAGACTCTGCCTGCCTCCTCTGCCTCCAGCCTTCTGAGCACTTTATTTATTGAGGAGTTACCTTTTTCCAGTAAAATATCTCAGAACAATAGGTTAATTTGCACAAGGAACCTGAGGAAGAGGTGTAAGCCTCACAAGCTATCCCACCTGTTGTCACAAACAAAAGGAGATGGACTTGCAAGTTCTCCTCTGCCATTAGTAAAGGCCTCCTAAAAGCCATCTTTCCGCCGAGATTTAAATAACAAAGCAGGCCGCTGAGTCACAGCTCCCGACATGTCCCCCTTTTTTATATTATTAAAATTGGCCATAACTTAATAGTTATGGAGCAGAAGATTGTGCCTGTCTTAGGTTGTTTCTCTCGAAAGGTATATATTTTTTATTCATGTCCCCATTTTTGGGTCAATATTTGTACATGAATTTTCATACACCCCAGAGAAAACTTACCCGTCTTGACTACCAACCTCTGCTAGGGTGGACACTCTGATATGATCTTGTGCAGATCAGCTCAGCTTTGACACACCAAAAGGCCTTCAGGCAGATTTTAGTTGTCACTGATAGGAGCACGTCTCCTACAACAAGCCAAGTCCAAAGTAACACTCCAAAAGTGACTAGCAGGTGACTCCCTGTGCAAATTACCAAGTCTGAGAAACATTTAGAGGAACCACAGTAAAAGGCTGTCGAGCAAACAGAACCATTTGAAAGCTTAACATCTCCAAACAGCAAAACAAAAGGAGAATTTACATAGGCAGTTACAGGCCCCCTCAAGAGTTCCTGAAGCAAGTCTGTTTTGCTCTGCTGAAAACCAGAGCCAGATTAAAGTTTCACTGTTAGTTTTCTTTTGATTTTGTTGAAGTTTGTAGCAAAACAGTCAAGTCCAGTTTATTATGTAAGAGGTTTTCTTCATGATGTCTTCTCCCAGGAGCAGAATGAAGCAAAGGCGGGTCAGGAGCTTAGGTCAGTCTAGGTCAGGGCAGAGTTTATGGTTGTCTGCAGCGGGGACATCTTCTTTCTGGGGAACAACTGCAAACCATACCAGCCTCTCTGTGATCCACCTGGCTCCCTCTGCATCCTGTGGAAAAACACAAACATGCCCTCTTCCCCATATTAATACAGGGTCGGGGCCCTGCCATAATCCAGTAATTGGATCTTTCCATTTTACTTGGGCAAAATTATCTTTGGTATTAGGATGCCACAATCGATCAGCCGCAGAACGGCCTTGTGCATCCACATTCAAAAAATTTAAAATAAAGAGAGCATGATTAATATTTGGGGATATGACTCCCCCTTTTTTATTTTTTGCAATTGGTTATTAAGAGATCCATGGGCTTGTTTTATAATATTTTGGCCCTGGAAATTACATGGAATCCCCGTTTTATGACTTATATTAATGGAAGGTATATCAATTGCAGCAAAACACTTTAAGCAATGACTTATAACATGTTTGGTGGCTTCCCCTGTTAAGGGAGTTGCCATGATAAATCCTGAAGAAGTGTCAATTGTTACATGAACATATTTTAGTTTCCCAAATTCTGGGACATGAGTTACATCCACTTGCCACAAATGATTGGGAATCAAACCTCTAGGATTGACACATAATGAGGTACATTAAAATGTTCAGGGCAAGAGGAACATGATCTTACAATTTGTCTAGCGGCTTCTCTGGTAATATTAAATTGTTTTCTTAAG
>REGO01000899.1:122312-206915 GCA_010120015.1 Rhombomys opimus
CTTCCTTCCTTCCTTCCTTCCTTCCTTCCTTCCTTCCTTCCTTTCTTTCTTTCTTTCTTTCTTTCTTTCTTTCTTTCTTTCTTTCTTTCTTTCTTTCTTTCTTTCTTTCTTTCTTTCTTTCCTCCATAAAGTATATTGTTTTGTAGCCCAGGAGAGCTTAGAACTTGTAACTTTTCTGCTTCCTCCTCTCAAGTGCTGCAATTATAAGCATGCTGAATTAACAGTTTTATAAACCTAGATTTTTAGGCATATTTCCAGGATTAAGAGAGACTCCAACCAAGGACAATGTATGGAGATAACCTAGAACCCCTGCTCAGATGTAGCCCATGATAGCTCAGTATCCAAGTGGGTTCCATATTAAGGGGAACAGGGACTGTTTCTGACATGAACTCAGTGGCAGGCTCTTTGATCACCTCCCCCCTCAGGAGAGAGCATTCCTTCCCAGGCCACAGAGGAGGACAATGCAGCTAGTTCAGATAAGCTAGGGTCAGAGGGAAGGGGAGGAGGACATCCCCTATCAGTGGACTTTGGGTGGAGATGAGGAAGGGAGGATGGGATTGGGAGTGGATGAGGAAGGAGGCTATAGCTGGGATACAAAGTGAATAAACAGTGATTAATATAAAAAATAAAAAAAAAGATTCACAAAAACCCCAGAAATTAAAAAAAAATAATAGACTATTTGTGTTTCTGTGTGTTTGGTTGAAGACATAGTATAACTACTTGTACCAAAAGGCATTAATCCCAGTGATTAAAAGATAAACAAGCTACCAAGAATGAAACCTTCTTTCACCTAGTTGTTCATTAGAAAATGTAACAGGCAAAACATACATTGAAGGAGTGAGTCTAAGTTTAAAAAGAATCAAGACATGACAATTTGGAAACAACTCAATATATTTACATAGGGAAAATGCTAAATCTGATCCACTGTTACAAAAGGGCACTTTGTATAGAAAGTTGGAAATGATGTTTAATGTTTCAGAAGGAGTGAAAGTTGAGAGGTTTCACTCATATTCTGTTGGGCCACACATTGAGAAGTGTTGGGGTGTGTGTTATGTAGCTTCTCAGACAATCTCAGAAGAAACCGAAAATAGAGATAGGGCTAACTGGGCAATGACAAAGTAAGACATTATGATCAAGACAAGAAATACAAGAAACATACAAGAAAAATTTACACATAAACAATCTTTAAATATTTTACAGGTAAACAAAAATCATGTATCTCTTTGAAATACAATACATGTGTATGTTGGTTTAACACATGTGTATGTATAGCATTCAAGATAAAAACATTTATTCCCTCAAACTTTTATCATTATTTCCAAAAAACATCTTTCAACAACTTTACCTTTAACAGTTGATAGCTAGAATTTTATTGTTATGTGTGGTAGCCTTCCTATGGGTTATACACCAAGACTCTATATACCAGTGTAACTATAAACTAGTGTCAGGTGCTCAACTTCATGTGCAGTTCCTTTCTTTCTCCCTATGTTCTTCAACCTCTGGTAACCAATTCTCCACTCTTGCCTATGAGTAAATTTCTTAACCTTCCATATGAGAGGGATTAGTAGTCCTTGTCTTTTTGTATGGTTAATTCTATTAATAAAATTAAGATAGTTGGTTAATCTGAAGTATAAATATGATGTTTATACTTCTATTTAATGCTGAATAATATGTTATTGATATGTTTTTATTACTGATTGATATACGCTTAAGCTGTAGCATTTCTCTGTTATTTTAACTAATGCTACAGTAATCATAGGTGTGCATATATTACTTATAAATGCTGTTTTAAATTAGACAGATGTTGGATGTAGGATTGGTGACGATCTTTTCACAATCTATACACTGATGTTTCATTCTATTGACAGTTTGCTTTGCCTTACAGAAACTTTTCAGTTTCAAAAGTTCCTGAATATTAATTGTAGATATTACACCCTAAGTTGCCGGTGTTCTGTTCAAAGTTGTCTCCTGTGCAAAGGGTATCAAGTTACTTCCCTACTTTCTCTTTTAGTATATTTAATGTATCCAGTTTTATGTTGAGATCATTGAACTACATGAACATTAGTTTTCTGCAGGGTGATAACTTTGGAAGAGTGGGGGTAAGAATAGAAAGACCTGGAGGGAAAGACCAGTCCATTCAAATAACATGGGCCCAGGAGGGCTTACAGAGCCTAAAATACCAATCAAAGACCATGTATAGACTAGACTTAGGCTTTCTACACAGATGTAGAGGATGGGCAGGTCAGGCTTCATATGGGTTCCCTAGTAATGGGAGCAAGGGCTGTCTATGACTCTGTAGTCTGCTTTTGATCACTACCCCAAGACAGGACTATTTCATCAGTCAACAGGCGAAGAGGTTGTGTTCATTACTGATGCAACTTAATGAGCAGGGATGGATGGAGGTGGGGGTTATCTGAGGAATACAGCATGAGTAATGGGGAAAGATGCAGGGAGGCTGAGGCCAGGAGGAGGGTAGGAGAGGGCTATGATCGCAATATAAAGTGAACAAACAAATAAATTAACTCAAAATTTATGACAGATGTGTACTCAATGATGGGAACACTGAATTTTGGTGGTGGTTTCATTTTGTAATTTTTAAAGAAAATAAAAAAGACTCTGAGATTCCATCTTAAACAAATCAGAATGGCTAAGATGAAAAACTCAAGTAACAGCATATACTGGCAAACATATGGAGAAAGGGGAACACTCCTCCTTTGCTGGTGGGACTGTAAACTTCTACAACCATTTTGGAAATCAGTCTGCTCCTTTCTCAGAAAACTGGGAACAGTTCTACCCCAAAATGCAACTATACCACTCCTGGGGGTATACCCCCCAAATGCATACAACCAGGACATTCGCTCAGCTACACTCAGCAGTTTTATTCGTAATAGGCAGAATCTGGAAACAACTTAGTTGTCCCTCAAGTGAAGAATTGATGGAATAACTGTAGTACATTGACACAATGGAATACTACTCAGCAACTGAAAACAAGGAAATCATGAACTTTTCAGACCAATGTGTGGAACTAGGAAAGATCATCCTGAGTGAGGTAACCCAGACTCAGAAAGACATGCATGGCATATAATCACTTATAAGTGAATGTTATATGTATAATAACTGTATTAAAATCCACAGAATGAAGAAGCTAAATAATGAAGACTCTAGGGAGGTTGCTTAATCCTCATTTAGAAGGACAAACAGAATAGACACCAGAAGCAGTTGAAGAGAGGGAAAAGAATAAGAGCCTAATATAGATGTCTCTGAAAGACTCCATGAAGCCGAGTATTGGAGCACATGCTGTGACTCAAGGCCAAACTTTGGGAATATTTCATAATGCTTTCAGCTTCCGTAGTAACTTTTAAAAAATCTACTCTTACCCTAAATGTACCAGAGTCCTCACAGCCAGCATTCATTTAATGGTATTCTTTCTAATGAGAATGAAGGAAGTACATCATAGTGATTTGGTTCTATATTTTGACGAATATTGTTAGCAAACATTTTTTAAGCTGGAACAAATACATTTAGATCTATTGTGTATTTTAAATTGAGATGTTTTTACTGGTTAATTGAGTTGTAGAGATCCTGATGAATATCAATCTATTTATAGTTTGTCAAACGTAAAGTTTTCAGATAATATTCCTTTTGAGGGAGGTTTTCCACAGTGTTAATTGACTATAAAGTAAAAGTTTTAGCTTGATATAATCTTATTTGTCTATAATTGTTGTTTTATTCTTCTGTAGTTTTGATATCTTAGCTAAGGAAATCTGTCCTCATTCTATTATGAAGGTATGTTTCTCCATGGCTTCTTCTAAGAAGTTTGAAAGTTTTTGAACTCACATTCATGTGGATGTTTTAAGGCAATAAAAAGAGAGGTTTAAATGTTTTCTGCATTTGAATATTATTTATCCTCAGATTCATTGAAAAAACTGTACATTTTTTCAACTATACATTCTTAGTGTTTTTGCTTAAATTCTGTTGATGACATATATTGTTTTTTCTCCTAGACTCTATATTTTGTTACATGAATCTGTGTTTTTTTTCAATACCCTGTTTTGTTTCTTTCTTTTTTTTTTCTTTATCAAGGTTGTGCCATGTTTGGTAAATTAGTAAGATGCTTCTTGATTTTTTTCTTTTGCACAAGATGCCCTTGAATATGCCAGCTCTGCTATTTCATACAGATGTTATAGTTTATTATTTTTCTAGTTCTATGAGCACTTTCATCTTATAGAATGAACAAAGACATGATTAACATCTTTTATAATGTCTCCTAGATTCCTTCCTTTAAATTCTATTCATTTTAGAATTCTCTGCTGTCCATATTCTGTATCTAACTATCTTTCTCTAGAGAATATACCATCTTAATTAACTTAAATTAAAGCTGTTTTTAATGATCTTTAATTCTCTGCATGATTGATTCAAATGGAAGTCATATATGAGCCTGGCTCTCTGCATTTTTTTCTCTTAGTGATATATTTTTGGCTTCCTCTGTTTCTTACTTTTTATATATTTACAATTTCTTACTGTCAGTTAGGTGTTAGATACATTTTCCATGTCTGTAGACACTGAAGTATATGTATCATTAATTATCTAGAGTATGAACGTTTTGAAAACTTCAAGGTATTCAGTATGTGAAGCTTAGTCTTTCTAGTCAAAATAAGAGTTGTATTTTTATTAATGTTTATTTTTATTTTACCAATGAATTCATTTATTGAATTATTATTGTTATTTTTACTTATTGGGAGCTTACTAGAATTATTTTAATAATTTTTTACCTAATTCTTTGCTAGTATTTCTCTTTGTAGTTCTAAGTCAAGGATGATTTGTCTTCTCTAGAGTGTCTTTTTTTTTTTTTTTAATCTGCAAAATTCTGGTATTAATGGAATTCTTGGTAACTCATACAGGAAATGGGGGGTTTGCTTTTTGTTTGTTTGTTTGTTTGTTTTTTTGTTTTTTGCCTTAATTTTAGACAAACAATATGTCTTATATTCTCACACTGTGAACATTTTTCTCCAAGGGATCTTCCTACATCTATAGTGGAAACTCTGACAACTAAGACCATGAAAACATGCAGCATTTTATCAAAGAGAGACCCATATTGTATATTGTCATAAATATCATCCTGAGGATAGTTTTGTCTATAACTGTGGCTGAAGCTTTGGTTCTAAAGGAAACATGTACTATGAGAAGAAAACTCTGATATTTCATGTAGAAGTTTCTTGTCTCAGGGAGACTGTCTGCTCTTTCACCTGACTCCTATGACCTGATTTCTTATGTTTATGGGGGAAATTTCAAATGGGCATGGATTATGGTATGCATTTTCGGTTCTGAGAAATTAATTTCTCTGATAGCAGATCAAAAAACTATAAAATAAATCAGAAATCTATATAAATTCTTCCTTCTTGAACACTGGCTTATGCTCTAGGTAGGCATTTAGTATCTTATGCCTCTGTGGATAATTGTTTTCCTTTGTTCAATTAATATTTACCTCATTATTCTTTGTGATCTCATTGAGAGCTGGTGTGTGTGTGTGTGTGTGTGTGTGTGTGTGTGTGTGTGTTTATGTGTGTGACAGAGACAGAGAAAGACAGAAAGAAAAACATTTGGCACTTCTGTTTTAAGATACCAGGTATGCTCCTTTGTGTTCCTCTTGAACATATACAAGCATAAAAGGTACTTTGTAAGTTCAAAACAAGCAATATGGAATAATGCAGACAATAAATATCATTTTGGCATGCATGGTGTTGCATACCTTTAATCTTAGCTCTCGGGAGTTAGAGGCTGGGAGTTGTTTGTGAGTTTAAGACCATCCTGAACAATCAAGAGAGTTCCAGTCCAGCTAGAGTGACATACTGAGATCTTGCCTCAATAAAACCCATACATTTTATAAGCTTACAAAATATACTTTTAGAAAACTTGAATTAAAATTATTTTGGAATTTGGTTAGGAAATTTTACTATAAACTCCATAAGTAAAGAAGCCAACTTAAATTATTTTTCCAACTTTCTGACATATATTACATACATTTAATACATTTTGAAGATAACTGTATCTTGTGTGTAAGTATGATTTTACACAACTACATAAAATGGCACTATTAAATTATTTTTATAGTTGATGGGCAAAGGATGTTTATAAATTGGTATTAGTTATGGTTATGGTTCTACATTTAATTTTGTATTTTTAAAGTTTATCTCTCTCTCTCTCTCTACTACAACTCATTCACTTTGTATCCCATCTGTAACCCACTCCCTAGTCTTCTCCCAGCTCCACTCACAATCCCTCATCTCTCCCTATGCCCCTTCCATAGTTCACTGATAGGAGAGTACCTCCTACCCTTCTATCTGACCCTAGCCTATGAGGCCTCATCAGGGCTGGCTACATCATTTTCTTCTGTGGCCTGGCAAGGCTGCTCCCCCAGAAAGAGGTGATCAAAAGTCAGCCACTGTGTTCATGTCAGAGATAGTACTTGCTCCCCTTCCTAGGGAACCCACTTGGAGACTGAGCAATCTATGGGCTTCCTCTGAGCAAGGGGTCTAGGTTCTCTCCATGCGTGGTCCTTGGTTGGAATATTGGTCTCTGCAGGCCCCTCTAGGCCCAGGAGTTTGGGCCCTGTTGATCTCCTTGTGGACTTTATGTCCCCTCCAGGTCTTTGTATCTCCCCCTTTCTTTCATAAGGTTCTCTGAACTCTTCCCAAAGTTTGGCTATGAATCTCAGCATCTCCTTTGATACCCTGATGGTTACATTCATTCAGAAGCCCCTTGTAGAAGGCTCCTGTCCTTTTCCTTATCTTCTCCTACTGTCAATGTCTATCATGTTTGTAATTCTAAGTTAGGTTTCAACCTCTTCTGTAGGATCTTCCTGGGTTTAACTTCTGTAGGAGTGTATATTTTAGCATGTTTATCCTGTATTATATGGTTAATTATAAGTGAGTATACACCATATGTGTCTTTTTGTTTCTGGGTTACCTTACTCAAGATGCTCTTTTCCAGTTCCCACCATTAGCCTGCAAATTTAATGATTTTCTTGCTTAATAGTATTACATTATGTAAATGCACCACAATTTCTGTAACCATTCTTCAGTTGAGGGACATCTTGTTTGTTTCCAAATTCTGGATATTATGACTAATGCCGCTATGAACACAGTTGATCAAATGTCCTTGCTTTAATTTTGTATTTTTAATTGATTTCATTGAACCCTGTAAATAATTGGAATAAGTAATAGGAATAAAATAAAAGAATATGCTCACACTCATTTATTTTATACTTCAGTCCTGAATCATTGTACAAAGTTGCAATTATCCACTCAGTATTATTCAAACCTTGGAGGTTGCATCTGACCTGGTTCACTTGACAGTGACCAGCATAGTTATTTTATTTTGTTCTCTCACTTACACTTTGAGCTTGTGTACTTTCTCAATATATTTGCTCAAGTTCAGTCATTCTATTAAAGGACAGTATTCTATTTCTACACTGTCAACTTGCAGAGCAAGTCAAATTACATACTTCTAAGATGCTTCATAATTTAATTTTTAAAAAGAGAACTTTATTCTGATATTTTCATTATCCAATGCACATAATTCTTTATTATTATTTTATGTGAAATGTGAACTCATATCTAAAGTCTTTTCTAAAGAGGAAATAAAAAAAAATAAGTTGTAGGTTTGGTTTATTTCTGTGTCTTGTAGAAATAAGTATTTTTCTTCTGGACTGTAAAGCTAAATGGCTTCTTTGTCAATGACTAGATTGCTAACTACATTAGAAAAGGATTTTTAACATTCTTGGGGTGTATTGCTGTTTTTTCTTTTCTTTTATTAATTGAGTCCTAGCTTTAAGTGCTTTAAGGCAAAATTATCAACTCTGTCTATTAAATTTTAATCTGCTAACCTTGAAGAGCATGCATGAGTTATAACACTGTTATTTTTCTCTAGATAAACAAAATTGTAATTAATGACATTGTTATTGGTATAGCAATGTGTCCTTTATTTGATATGGTAGTACACAGGCTAAAATAACCCGTAGCAGTGATGAACACATTATTCCTCATTAATCTACACTTTCTGCTAGCACACCTACTTAAAGTGAGAGATGCTGGAACCATGGCACACCATCTTGTACACCCTTTCTAATATTTATTAGTCAAGTATCTCAAATATACATTAAACTCCCTTGTCTTCTCCTTTGGGAAATGGAAATATTTCTAGTAGCTTCTGTTTAAAGTTATTATAAGGATGAGTTAAAAAGCACACTAAAGTCTACCAGTTAAATACAAAAACATCGGACCTCCTACAAGTCTGCTTTCAGCATTTAACATTTGGAGTTGGCATTTTCTAACTGTCCTCTGGCTTTCCAGCTACCAGGAATAGCTATTCTTTTTGCTATACTTTCCAGGATAGATGCATAAAATCTGGCACCTTTTCAATACCTTTCTGCTAGGACATTACTAGAAAGTAAAAGGTGCTCAAAAATACTAGGTTGGGTGTCCTGTTATTCTCCAGTTTTATTCAGCTAACTATTGAAATTGTAAAAGCTGGACTCATTAAGGTGATCATGTATTTACACACTTGTTCAACATCCATATTTTAACATACCAGAAGAATCAGTGATGATTTTTCTTTGTTTGAATAATTTTGCAACAAAGGTACAATATGAGAATTACCATCTTATATCTACAACTCTCCATGCTTCTGTTGAGGAATACAAGGAATGAAAAGTGAGCAAGTTCACCAAGCTCCTTAACAAAGAAACACAGAGGACCATCTCAGGGCACAATTCTGGATTCAATATCATGCTATTTCCCTTATTAAAACAATCCAGAATTGTAGCACTTGTGTATTATCAACCTTTCAGTTTAAGAACTAAGAGGGTGGGTCATCATACCTTTCAGGCCTCTTGCTTGTGAATGGAATTGCACATGGTCTCAGAATTCAAACAAATTTGCTTGGCAAATTCTGACTAAGATAAGAGCATGTCCTTGTAATTTACCTCCACAGTTGCTGTTTCCTCTCTTTGTAACCCATGGTGCTCAAACTGGTCTTCACCTAGTAGAAGGTTTAATTTTTAGAACTATAAATTCAGTCATGAAGGTCCTACCAGGCCAGCCAAGTCAATTTTGTTTGCCAGTTTGATAAGGCACAGATATTACTTTTATTTTGCTCAGGATTCCACCACAAGCTAAAACTGGACATGTTTTGTGCAGTTTCTTGGAGATAAGGAACACAGAAATCAATAATAAACTGCATGTACATTTAGGAGGACCTGTGTCTCAAATGAGGAAGGAACTTTTATTCAAAAAATTCATTGAACACTTTATTCTCTGGGTGATAAGTTAACTTCTTTCTATTAGTTTATCATTTTACTGGAAAAGAAAATAACATTTTATCACTGAGTAAAAAGCAGACCAAGAATTTTATCACTAGCACATGATTTCCCCAGAGAAATATTGTACAAAGAATGAATCTGATGTGATGATATATCCTTTTAGATACACTCTTCATTTAATTTGTATAGTTGTACTGGGTTTCCACACCTGACTAAGAAAGCTGTGTGTGGTGGAAGGGGGATGTATGCTCACATGTGTGCTTGTGTGTGTATGGGCGTGTGAGTGTGCGGTGCATACGTTATCTGCATGCATATACGTGATACAAAATGGTCATTAAAATTAAACTCTCCCAAGGAACAAGGGAATATTACCACTCTCTTGCTCTTACTCAATTTTTAGGCTTCAAAAATACGTTAATGTCCTTCACTCAGATGTGACTTGACACCTCGTGTCTTGGTGTTTGTTCTCATGCTGGGAACTGCACCCAGGTCTTTGCATTTGCTGCACAAGTGCTCTCTTCAGCATTGGCCTCCGTCCAAAAAGTGCAATTTTTGGCAGCTCGTGTTTTCCAAGATAGACATGAAAACAGCTAATGTTTGTCATTGTGATTCTAGTTTTTTGATGGAAATGAAAGGATTTATGGCAGTGACAGAAGTGAGGAGCAAGCACATAGATCTAGTTATATGATCTACATAATACGACATCTTTCTGGGATTCTCTTCATCAAACCCTTCATATAATTTATATTTTAGTTTACATTCTTATGCAAAAAGCAGAATAAGATTATTGGTCATAATATAACAAAATGCATTTTAAACTATTGCTTCTCTTACACAGTAAAAAAAAACAAACAAACCTCCTTTTAGTCAGGACTGTTGAGTTTCTTTCCATACATAAGTTTTCAAAATAACTTGATAAATAAACAATGATTAAAAACATGTAGATGACTCCTGATGAGACCTGATAGACTAGGATCAGAAGGAAGGGGAGGAGGATATCCCTTATCAGTGGACTGGGAGAGGGACATGGGTGGGGAAGAGGGAGGGGGGATGGGGAGGGGAGAAGGGAGGTTCAGGGAGGATACAAAGTGAATACATTGTAATTAATAAAAATAAAAATAATTAAATTAAAAAAAGAATATTTGGAACTAAAAAACATGTAGATGAAATCTTAATGTTGAATGATAGGATTATCTTATAATTTATCAGAATTATGATATACTCAGGAGTTTTTATTATAATTTATTTTGCGTCCATTGTTACCATTAGAGTTCCCCAATTTTTTTTTATGATTTTAGTTGCAAATTAACTATACAACAGAGTGCAAATGTTTACTAATATTCATAGGACTGTTTCTTTTAAAATCGACACAGCCTTAAAAGCAGTAAGTGCACAATGAAGATGCTTTGTGCAGATGTTCACATTGTTCCTCTTTGAACACTGAACACAGTGAACATCTTCACATGTTCATAATGAACATCTTTGGGCAGATGTTCATATCTAGCTTTATTTTCCGAAATAATGACACAACCTAAAGATGTAACACACTGAAGTTATACACAAGAGAGGGCAGAGCTCATGACATTCTGACATCAGAATATAAATCATGAAACATCGTATTTTAGGATACGTCAAGCACACATGTAGGTTTCTGTGTATGTGTATATGTATGATGCATGTTGTGTGGGGGACCTAAGGTAATACGGGCAGGAGAACAATGAGATAATCAGATGACAAGAGCCCCATTATCTGCAACTAAGATTTTACTTTATCAAATAGAAAAACACTAGATTTCATACAGATAGTCAATCAGAAAGACTGATGTGTTATGAAAGCTTTATTAAAATTATTGTCAGGTATAAAAATAGTCATTAGTTGGCTTGTTGAAAGATGTGGCTTTTATTGTCTAAATTTTTCCCATGTTTGACTGAGTAAAAAAGCAAAGAGAGTTACAGGTAGGTGTACATAAATGCTATGTAAAGTGCTATGTAAAGTGGTTACATCCCTGTAACTACTGGTCTCCTGGGATGCGTTTTCACTGTTTTGGCAAACATACTTCTCAAGAAGAGAAATCAATTTTAAGTAACCTCATTTTGAAAAAATTAACATGGAGATGAAGCATATGCCATTTAGTGAAGATAAAAATAAAAAGGTTTCAGCTTATGAACATATGGAAAGTTTAATATAAGTTTGTTCCATGAAGAGAGATTTTTTTTTTGACTAAGAGAAATTTTAATGCTCATAAAATTGTTGAAGAGTAGGAGTAACAAATTTAATCAAGTTTTGTGGCAGAATTTATAAAGTCTGAGATCATACTTTTTTGCTAATATGATGTACCATTAAGATTAATTCTTAAATAATTTGTATATGCACAGAGTATGATTTGTGCAATATATATACTTAAATACATATATACATATACGTATGTATGTCTGAAGCCACAGGTCAATAGTGGCTATCTTTCTAAATTGTTCTCCACCTTATATTTTGAGATAGGTTTTCTTGGTAACCTAGGGCTCACAAATGTGGCCAAACAGGCTAGCCAATAAACTAGAGCAATCTTCCAATCTCTACCTCCTTAACAGTGAGATTACAGGTGTGTGCCAGAGCTTCTGGCAGATAAAAGTAAAGTTTTCATGCTTGTGTAACAAGCAGTTAACCAACTGAGCCATCCCACCAGTTTGCACTCTGTTTTGTCTTCTAACATTTCTATTGATTCATGTTTGAAATGAAATTCAAACTATTTAGCCTGTGAATCGGTCACAGTATAATATGACATACATCTATGTTTCTTTCGTCTCTGATGCAATGTAATGAATCATTTAACAATAAAAATTGTTCAGCCTGTGGCAAAGTATAGGCTCCTTCACCTAAGTGCAATTAGTGCAAAAAATATGTAGTTTCCCCCAAAGATAGAGATAAATCAAAAATTGTTTTGCTCCAGCAAATTCTCTCAGGGTGCAGTCTCTTCGGCAATAAAATCAATGTTGCCATTGTACAAAAGTTCTAGCTTACTGTCAAGCCTAGGTTTAAAATCCTACCATCAAGTTTACATGTTTCCAAATGCCTGTTTACATAGAAGAACATCTCTATTGAAAGGTATAGCCTACCTCTATTTGGCTTTTACATAAGATCCTCTTTAGGAGTAATATGTTCCTTATAAACTCTCTAACTTAAAATTTAATTGTCAAACTCAACTCCTGAAGCATGTACTAACATAGCTAAATATGGGACAAACCCATCATGGTCAATCTAAATACAGTATATGTCTTTGAGTCACAAAATTCCTTTAAAATATATTTCATTCTTTGATCACAGTTTTCATGCTTTCACATTGATCTGATTAAAAACTAAAGCTTTATGCACGTATTTTTCCTTCTTTTCACTTTCTTTGTGTGCATGTGTGTCACAGTGCAAATATAGAGGTCCGAGGACAAGTCAGTGGACGCAGTCTCCCTTCCACCAACTGGATCTGCCTCGGTGGCAAATGTCTTTACTCACCAAGCCATCTTGAAGTTCCCCAAAACATAATATATGTTATAAATTAACTTAACATAAGCTCATTTGGTATTTTGTTTTGTTTGTTTAGTTATGTATGTTTAATTGCTGTGCTAACAGAATGAAAAGTCAGTGATCATATACTAGTATCAGATAAGTAAAGAACACCAAGAGTGATTAGCATGTAAAGGCACTTTCTGATACGCCTAATAACCTTCCTTTGATCCCCAGAACTGACATTGTTGAAAGAGAAAACTGAATCGCACGGGTTTTTCTCTAACCTATTCCCTTTCCAGGTGTATATGTGGAAGTCATGGTATCTACATCGTACCTGGCTTACTCACTTTCATTTACATACATACAACAACAAAAAAACAATTTTAAAACATAAAATCGTTTACCTTCTTTAGGGCTATAGATTTTAGTATGTTTATCCTATATTATGGCTAATATCCACTTATAAGTGAGTATGTCTAGAATTCAGTGAAGATTAAAATACAATAAAACCTTTGATCTTGGTAAACTGATCATAAACCAAGCTAATATATGAATGTAGCCCTTTACTTCTAATACAGATTTTTATTAAATATCCTTTTTGCATTATATGATTTCTTTTATTAATTACACTTTATTCATTTTGTATCCCCCCATAAGTCCCGCCCTCCTCCCCTCCCGGTCCCACCCTCCTTCTCCCTTCTTCATGCATGCCCCTCCCCAAGACCACTGATGGGAGAGGTCCTCCTCTCTTTCCCTCTGATCCCAGTCTATCAGATCACATCAGGAGTGACTGCATTGTCATCTTCTGTGGCCTGGTAAGGCTGCTTCCCCCTCAGGGGGAGGTGATCAAAGAGCAGGCCAATCAGATTATGTCAGAGACAGTCCCTCTTCCCACTACTATGGAACCCACTTTGACACTGAACTGCCATGGGCTACATCTGTGCAGGGGTTCTAGGTTATCTTCATGAATAGTCCTTGGTTGGAGTATGAGTCTCTGGGAGGTTCCCTGTGTTCAAATTACATAAGATGAAATGTATGAATGATGAAATTTAAGTCAGTCTTTCAGGCTCTTTCTTGAGGTGAGTAGAGTGAATACTATGATAATCCATGTGACCCTGCTTCCTAGCTCATGTGTCATTTGACTTTCCTTAAGCTGTAGCATAGTGGCTGGGGGGAGGGGCTTAGAAGTGAGTGGCATGCCTGTGCCTTTGCATCTTATTTAGATAAACATATTTGTATGGTTGTTAAATCATATATATGTAAGCTAACTATAATTTGAAACCTGAAGGATATACTCAGTGCAAAGTAAGTTTAGGGTAACAGAAACCTTATTGCCAAATATTTGTGTGTATGTGTGTGTGTGTGTGTGTGTGTGTGTGTGTGTGTGTGATTGAAAATGCTTACTCTTTTGTTGCTTTGCTCATGGGTCATAGACATTGAGCATTCTTCCTCTTGTAGATGACATTTGAAAATGGTACCTGCTCAATCTATCATAGGATTTTGGAAGTTAATTTTA
This sequence comes from Rhombomys opimus, assembly GCA_010120015.1. Taxonomy (NCBI): domain Eukaryota; kingdom Metazoa; phylum Chordata; class Mammalia; order Rodentia; family Muridae; genus Rhombomys; species Rhombomys opimus. The sequence continues at coordinate 136,643 of REGO01000899.1, forward strand.
GAGGAAAATTGCTACATGGGCCCAGAAATTGTTATTATTTTCTTGTTTCATGTCTTAGCTGTCATTTTACCTTTCTAAAAGGTAGTGCTGTAAATGGGAGCAGTGCTTACCACTGGCTGCAAAGCATAATTTCTTTGTTGTTGTTATTATTTGTTTTTGTTTTAGGTTCATTAAGCTGGTGAAGAAAAATGACTACTATAACAAACATTTTGTGGGACAGTGGATGAAGTACATGATAATGTCTCTTGATGGCAAGGATATTGGGCAACAATTTGACAGAAAATTCACACAACTTCCTGAAACATTAGTGTTTCAAATTCAAAGGAAATTCAACCATACAATAGGTTCGGAACTATACTATAATTGAAGTACCTCCGTACTCCATAGCAAATATGTAATATGCTGTTTTTGAAATTTCCCATTTCAGAGGGTTTGTAAAAAAGAACATTTATGCCCTCCGCTTAAATTATCTACTTTGTTCTGCAATAATCTGAGTACATACTCTCCCTCTGTCTCACACAAGTAACCTGAATGAGAACAAACACTGAGTTAACACACAATTTCAATCCTTCTCCATAGAAAACAGATGTAATACAGAAGAGATACATTTAGCTTAAATGAACACATTAAAATCAAAACTTTAACAGAAACAGTATTGGTATGATTAATTGTTGCTTTGGAGTTTAATTGAATTTACATTGTCTCTTGCACTATTACCAGAACTTTAAATATTTTATTAATTCATTTAATTCCAATGACTTTTAATCGTGGGTCCTATTATTCCTAGTATACAGAAACACAAGTGATTTGCACAGTAACACACAAAATGATAGAAATGGCACTTAGATGTAAATATTTTGGATTGATAGACGCACTCCTAACAAGTTTACTTCCTTGGCTTTTGTGGTTCATAGAAAAATGTGCCTATTGCACTGCTTCAAGTTGTACTAAGTTTTCAATTTTTGTAATGAGCCACCACAAATTTAGGGCTTTATACAGAAGCCTGTCATTTTTCAATTGATTCATAATGATATATTACTGTTCAGGATACCAATAGCCGTGGTATTCGTACCCCAGGCTGGATCCTTCTAAAGGGTGTACATGATTGCTGCCTCCTCGGCAGCTGAAGACTGCTTGATTTTCCTGGCTTGCGCCCTGTAGTGCATAGCTGAAAGCTTTCTTTGTCTTGTCTTCTGTTATTCTAGCTCCTTTTACACAGATTGTGATTAGTCTTTTGTGAATAGTATAGCATTTTTAGTGCTGAGATGTTAAATTAATTATATCTGCAAAAATAATGTTTACCTTCTAAGATGACACATTCAGCATTCCTGGTTAACAGAACACAAATATTGGAATGTCTTTGTGGAAAAAAAATTCTACTACAGTGATAACTAGTGAGAAACATAATTTGGAATAACAGTGATGGCTTTACTACTTTAAGTAAGAAAGAGTGAAGGATATGCGTCTATTACAAGAATCTGAAGTTGAATCATTTATGAAACATTTTAGAGTTTGTAGAGTCTAAATATGGCTCTTGTCAGCCCATTCATGAACTAGTTTTAGTTAAGAAGAACCAGTAATTTTAAATTATTTTTGTTTCTTTTTTAATTGAATTTATTATTATTATTATTATTATTATTATTATTACTTTGCTTTTTTGAGACAGGCTTTCTTTTTTTGAGACAACTAGATTTAGCTGTCCTGGACTTGCTTTATAGACCAGGCTGGCCTTGAACTCACCGAGATCCACCAGCCTCTGACTCCCCAAGTGCTGAGATTACAGGCATGCACTACTGTACCCGTCTATTCTATTTTTTTAAGTGAATTTCTATAGCACTTTCCCTCTTCCCCAATCAAAGCTCATGGAACAGAGAGGAAGAGCGAAAAGAACTTCCAGGTAGAGAAGAGTGCTGTGAAATGTTCTCTGTCTACAACATGGCTACTATAACCATGAAATCAAAGGTGTTGTAGGTACCTTCAGACGACATAGAGAAGATCAAGACAGCAAAAATTCTAGCATATATAAGGAGGAGTTAACAACTTCTGGAAGTTCATGATTGTTAGGGAAGAAATATTATCATACTTAAATATTAAAATCACTGTTAGGTTGTCCATGCTCTAGTAAATAACTTCATATTCTTGTACATAAAGGAAACATTAGTTCAAAATGTGTTATAGAACTTAAAGTTTAAAATGAGTTACTGAGTCAGTAGGTGAAATTGGACATAGATGATTACAAAAAAAATGCACAATGTGCGAAGAGATTTTTTTCTATCTTGATACTATGATGCTTATTATATTTATGTGTTTTCCCTGGACATCCCTGGAAGGTGATTTTAATTGATTATTTAAGAAAAATGCTCAATTCCTATCCAGAAAGGCAAAGAAGATGGGCATCAGAAGAAGGAGAAAAGAGGGAACAAGTCAAGAGCCTGATACAGAGGACCTCTGAAAGGCTCTGCCCTGCAGACTATCAATGCAGATGCTGAGACTTATGGTCAACCATTGGTCAGAGTGCAGGTAATCTTAAGAAATAAGTGGAAAACAGTAAGATCTGGAGAGGACAGGAACTCCAGAAGGAGAGCAACAGAACCAAAAAAATCTGAGCACAGGGGTCTTTCCTGAGACTGGTACTCCAACCAACGACTATGCAAGGAGATAACCTAGAACCCCTGCACAGATGTAGCCCATGGCAATTCAGTATCCAAGTGGGTTCCATTGTAATAGGAACAGGGACTGTCTCTGACATGAACTGATTGACCTGCTCTCTAATTACCTCCCCCTGAGAGGGAAGCAACATTACCAGGCCACAGAAGAAGACATTGCAGCCACTCCTGATGAGACCCAATTGACTAGGATCAGAAGGAAAGAAAAGAAGACCTCCCCTATCAGCAGACTTGGGGAGGGACATGCATGCAGAGGGTGGAGGAAGGGAGGGATTGGGATGGGAGGAGGGAGGGAACCACAGGGGGGATACAAAGTGAATAAAGTGTACTTAATAAAGAATTAAAAAAAGAAAAAATATTCACAATACAGAAAAAAAAAGTTAGAACATAATGTAAAGTGAATAAATAAATAAATAAAACAGAGAAAATTGTAAAGGTATTTTTACATAGATTGTTGATACTAAGTGGTCAAAAGAAAGTTTAGTGATAAAGTGTTCAAAAATATGGCTTAATTTAAATAATCAGAAACATAAAATGTTACAAGATGAGTTTCTAATTCTGTGGAGATGGATAGCTACTGTAGTTCCTGTGAGGAACTCTTTCTGAGCATTTGTTATCTCCTAGTAAAGTCATGTAAAGCCAGATGCATTAACTGTTTTTGTTATTTGTCATTAGATGACTATATTACCCATCTTCAGTGGTGATGGTGGTTAGGATCAGCCTGTGCATGCCCTTTGGCTGGTGGTTAGGTCTCTTACCACCCATTGGCCACTGTTAGTTTACTCTGTAGGTCTTCTTGTGTTGTCCTTGATTCCTCCTTTCATTCACTCTTCCACAGACTTTTCAGTTCTGCCTGTTGTTCAGCTGTGGGTCTCTGAATCAATTTCCATCAGGTGCTGTACCTTACCTCTCATAAGCATAGCACAGTATCACAAATAGTGACAGGGGCTGGTTTTGTGGGTGGGTTGGTGTCCTCCTCCATCTACTGGGAGTCCCTTCTGGCGACAGGAGGTGCCCACTTGCGGCTCCATATTCCCCATTTCTAGGGGTTTTAACCAGAGTCACTCCAATAGACTCCAGGAAGCATCCTCTAACAGAGTTCTCCTGCTCCAGCTCAGCTGACATATTTCAGATGTCAGGAATGGATTTTTATGTTAAAAGAAAACAAACTATATTGAAACATTACATAAAGGAACAGTGTAAATTATTTTTTAATTTTATTTTTATTTATTACAATTTATTCACATTGTATCCCAGCTGTAGCACCTCTCTCATCCTCTTCCAATACCGCCCTACCTTCCTCTTCTCTCATGTCCTCTCCCAGTCCATTGATAGGGGAGGTCTTCCTACACTTCCCTCTGAGCCTAGCCTATCAGGTCTCATCAGGACTGACTGCACTGTCTTCCTCTGTGGCCTGGTAAGGCTACACCCCCAGGAGAAGGTGATCAGAAAGTCTGCCACTGAGTTCATGTCAGAGACAGTCCCTGCTCCCTTTACTAGGGAACCCAAATGGAGGCAGAGCTGCCATAGGCTACATCTGTGCAGGGGTTCTAGTTTACCTCCATGCAAGGTCCTTGGTTGGAGTATCAGTCTCATAAAAGACTCCTGGGCCTAGATTTTTTTGTTCTGTTGCTCTCCCTGTAGAGCTCCTGTCCCCTCCAGGTATTTCTGTCTTTCTCCTCTTTCCTAAGATTCCCTGAACACTGCCCAAAGTTTGGCTATGAGTCTCTGCATCTTCTTTAATATCCTGCTGGGTACAGTCTTTCAGAAGCCCTCTGGAGTAGGCTCCTGTTCTGTTCCCTGTTTTCTCCCTTTTCTGTTGTCTCTCCTGTTTGCCTTTCTCATTGAAGACTGAACATCTTACCCAGGGTCCTCCTTCTTGATTAGCTTCTTTAGGTGTACATATTTTGTATGTTTATCCTATATTATATATCTAATACCACTTATAAGTGAGTATATATGGGATACCTCACTCAGGATAATATTTTTTAGTTCCCAACATTTCCCTGCAAATTTTATGGTTTCCTTGTTTTTAATTACTTAGTGGTATTCCATTGTGTAAATATACCGCAATTTCTGTATTGATTCCTCAGTTGAGGGACAAAAATTAGGAACAGTGCTCCCTTAAGATTCAGCTATACCACTTCTTGACATATATCCAAAATATGTTCAAGTATACAACAATTTGCTCAACCGTGTTCATAGCAGCTTTGAATTTGGAAACAACCTGGATGTAAAATTCTTTTTAATTATAAAAAGTATATTATGAAAAAGACATTTTGACACAGGTAAACAAGATTTTTTATTTATATTTTTCATGTCATATATTTTGATCATGTTTTTCCATCTCATCCCTTTTCCCTATCCATTGCATGTTTTGTCTTCCTCAAATCAATAATGAAAAAAAAACAGTAAGAAAAAAATGTCAAGACAAAAATTAAAATAAAATGAAAAAGTCCACAAATGGAAAAAAAAAATTATGTTTTCTGCTGGTTAAGTAACCTGGACTTGCTCTGGAATATAATCAACACACCCAGGGGAAAATATGATTTTTCTTTTGACAATGTAGAGTTTTAATAGCACTAACATTTTAAACAGTACTCACATTATGATCGGTGTGTGTGTAAAATTCTAAAAACTCCCTCACACTCACTATTTTGCCCAATGTGTTCAGCCGCTGCCACACCTTTTATTTACTTTTTGAGTTTTCTCTAGTCTGTAGATGAGATCACCAGGAAAAGACTCATATTTTTTTTTATCTCATTTTGAAACCTTCCGTGAGTCAAAATAGCTAATTCAATGATAGATTCCTATTTTTCAAAATATGAACTTGACTAGCATAGAGTTCTGTTCTGTCTTACACAGATGATATGTTCAGTGGAAGAAAAATGACATTTCTATTGAACTTCACAGCAGTCAATGCAGCCCCACCTTCCAGGTGATCATTGATGTGCCTGAAAATCATTTGCTTTATTGGTAAAGCCACTCAGATCAAATTATCCAGAAGCTCTGTTACAGCTGAGTGACAAGCAACCGCCTTTTGACTTTGCAATGCATGACATGCCACAGCCTTCAGAATGTGCATTAGTTTGGTTTGCTTCTCTCATTCCTTCTTTGCCAGTTAATGCTTATTGTCTTTGTGTATATTTAATACATAATAAGCATTCATTGATGGACAATGACACATTTTAACCTTGAGTAGGAAAAATGAAAACAAGTCATTTACAGCCAGGCTAAAAGCAATTCTCCATTATTACTTCCCAAGAATAGTCCAGACTATTTTTAGAAGTGAAAAACGTGATGCAGAGAAAAATGGTGAGTATTCATTGTATTCGATGCTAGTTTCATTTACTTTTAAATGCATCTACATTTCAGGGAATTAAACCTCTCTTTAAAATAATTTCCACTAATGAAAGACAGTTGATGAAAACAATGTACACCTGATATTTTTGTGAAAGAGGCTAATTTTCTGTTTATTTTTAAATAGGCTAGGCGAGAGCTATAAATGGTCTATGAATAAATGATCTTCAAAAATAAAACAAAATGGAAGTCAGACAGGGAATGAAGTCCCTAAAGTGAAAACATGAAGCCAGGTGAGCTGAGTGTGATCCCCAGAAACCATAACGGAAAAGACTGTTGAGTTCTACATATGCTCCATGGTACACCTGTGTCTGACACATCCTCATCATTCAATCTCTTTCTCCCTCTCCCTCTATACACATATCTCACAAAAAAATAATAATAAATAAAAATAAAAAGTCACAGTCTGGGAATAATCTAATAAAACTATCTCAATACTGAAATACTTAACAAACCAAAGACTTGGTTGCTAACATTTAGAGAGTTATGAAACATTGAAATGGTTCAGTCTTTCTGAAAATAATCCTCATGAATTCAGTTCTCAATCATAAACCTAAGGAGAAGGATTACATACAACAATACACCATCTCCTGAGCTTCCCAGTTTGAAAAAAAATTACTTCTATAATAGCCAGACCCTCCGTAACAATTCTGTTTCAGAAAATCTGGCACTTTTATTCCTATATAAGGTAATAACAGAAAACCAAAGCATTTTTTTTTTTTTTTATGACAGAATGCTTAGAACCGTAGTAAAATGATTATTTGAAATTTGTTTTTACCGGTAGGTATTAGTAGGTGTTGAGGTAGGAATAGCATTTAGCTTGCACACATTGGTGTAATATTATAGGTTAATATATTAGAGAGCATTTGAACAGATTTCTGACTGTCATGCCTTTCATCCAGTCTCTGCTCTCGCTGTGTGCTGCTTCCAGGCTTTACCAAAGTTTTAGCAGAAGTTATGCTGTGTCACTAAAGTAGCTTGTAAGACTCTGCTCCCTACTTCAGCTACAGAAGCAGCTCTCCAATATATTGGACAGTGCCAGCGCCTTATTGGTGGCTAAGTATTTACAGTATAATGCTTCAGTTATGCATATGTTCACTGACTTCATGGACAGGTTATCCAAAATCTTAGAAATAAAAGTAAGTTGCGCTTGCTGTATGTAATTCCTAGAAACATAAGCACAGCAAAAACGGTGCTTACAGTGTTCGGGGCTTTTATTTGAGGAGGCATAAGGTTTGTACTTCCAATTTTTCATATATTAAATGTGAAAAGGATAGTTATTTTCATACTAGGCAAAACTGATCAGATAGGCCCAAATACAGAAAATCATGGAAACCTCAACACGAAGGTTGACATGTATTGTAGAAGTTCAACTGACATTTGAAATTAAAGAGAATTAACTATGGATTATATGAACTTGAGTTTTGTTCATAATTGTGGTCATAACACTGGGCCAAACATGAGAGTGAGCAGATTGCCTTCAGCCAATCTTACATACTCTCCTTTACACATGTAGATAAGTATTAAAATATGAAACATACCCATAAAATCCTGTTCTGTAAATAAAGGTCGTATCATGGATTTTCACATTAAATATCTCTCTTTTTCACCCCCCTTTCAATCAATATCTGATCACACAAATCTCAGTTGCAAACCAGTGGTCAAGTCCACATATAAGAGAATAGAAAATAACAGGAATCCTGGTGTCTAAACCCAGTAAAATAGTTTCTTGCTTCTGAGTTTACACAATATACGTGAGTCTAAATTCTGCTCTTTTCATAGCCATTGAAATAATTTAGGCTATAATATATGTTAGTAAAATCTTCTCTTCAATTTCAGTTCTCAGAAAATTATTACTCTTTCTACTTTAATGGAAAATACTGGCAGGTCTTCAGAACGTTTTTACTTTTCAAAGTAAAATTGCCTAAATTCTGCTCATTTATTGCAGCACTGCTTTGCTGTGCTTACTGAGTAATAGTCCAAGTTGCTGTACCCAGGAATTTATTTTGCTTTCTCCTTAACCATCAGAGAATGTATTCACAAAAGACTTTCGTCTCTCTACTATTATTCAAAATTTTTTCACATGTTAATTTTTTTTGCTTTCCGATTTAATTATTGAGAGAATATTCTCTATGGATCTCTCACATTTTTATATATCCTGCAAGCCAAGACATTGATTAAATTTGTTCTGGACTATCTTTTCAAGGATGTTTGTTTCACAAATAGCTTTAGAAGAGAGATAACAACTCTTTCGGGGGAAAGAGAGCAAATTTCTTTGTAGTGTAATAACTATATTGTTGTCGTTCATGACAAAGGTCAGACAAGCTTATAGACTGTTCTAACAGATTCCCTTAGCTCTTTATTCTTTCCCTATAATTAAATCCACCACATGTGACACATTTTTATGGCTTTTTTATTTATTAATTACGCTTTATTCACTTTATTCCCTGTGGTTCCCTCCCTCCTCCCATCCCAATTCCTCCCTTCCTCCACCCTCTGCATGCATGCCCCTCCCCAAGTCCACTGATAGGGGAGGTCTTCTTTTCCTTCCTTCTGATCCTAGTCAATTAGGTCTCATCAGGAGTGGCTGTAATGTCCTCTTCTGTGGCCTGGTAATGCTGCTTCCCCCTCAGGGGGAGGTAATTAAAGAGCAGGCCAATCAATTCATGTCAGAGGCAGTCCCTGTTCCTATTACAATGGAACCCACTTGGATACTGACATCTTACCTGGATGTTTTCACCTCGCCCTCTGAGAGTTGGGGCAGAGAACAAAGGCAAATTTTGATACTCTGCTGATGAAGCTTTTGTAAGAACTAATTATTTTTATCTCCCTGACTCTCAGTATCTAAAGTATAAGTTTACATATGAACCAAAGTCTCAGATTGCTCTCTATGTTGGACGTGAATGTTCCTTCAACATTTCAAATTCATTTTTTCTTTTTTTCATAACCAGAATCATCAAAGGGTGCCATACCTGCATTGTTTTTATTTCTTCATATGCTTCTTAATTATTATACAAAAAGTATAATTGCTGCAATTTCATTCTGTAAATACGTTTCTTAAATGGCATAACATCCTCCTCTTGTGAGTCTAGAGATATTATTTTCTTTAGTGTCTCCATGGCCTGTATTTAGCTGATAGTTTTCTTTTAAAGAGCATGGCTGTTCTTGCATTTCCCAATTCCTTCTCCACCACAGTCAATGTGTTCTCTTTCACTATATCTTTAGCAGGATCATATTGTCCTGAGGGGGGAAAATGAGTATTTTAAACAAATTATCTTTGATAACTCATTAGTATCTTCATTTCTACCTGTATCTCAAGGTTTACTTTCTTTCTTTGTTTGGGAGGGAGGAATATGTTTCCATTTTTTGAGATGAGGTTTCAGGGCCTTGGATACCCTGGACTCACGTTGTAGAACAGGCTGAGCTGGAACTCACAGAGATCAGCCTGTCTCTGCCTAGGGAGTGCTGGGATTACAGCTGTGAGCCACTTCACCCAGCTGTTCTTCCAATACCATTGTCATTCTTTGCATGTTGATCACTTTTAAGTAAGTACCCCTGTTTTCAGCCAATCTACCCCAATGTATACAAAGTCATACATCTTTGAACTTGAATCATATGACATGGTTTTGAGAAGAGCGATTTTACAATAGACTATATAAATGATTCTGTATCCAAAACTTCAACTGGGCGCTAATGAAAATTATTGACAACAAATTTGGTTGTAGGAAAAAGCTGCAATGTTTTGTACCTTTATTCATGAGGCAATTTACTATAAAAGCATTTATATAGAATTTTCTTTGCATAAAATATTATAATTTTTTACACAATTCTTTATATGACATAACATTTAAGAGATTAAATATTGGTACATAAAAATTCTAGGAACTATAACAATTAGCTTTCACAGAATACCATTACAGTTCAAGTTCCAGCTAAGAAAGTATTCTTGATTTTCCAATATTTATGTTGAAAATGTCTACAATTATAAAATAAGTTATCCATTTTTTATTCCAAACATTTCTGTAAGTGTGTTCATTCATTTACTCAGCAAAACTGATTAACATTTATAGTTCAGATACAGACATATAACAAAACACACTAAGTGCACTCAAGTGATAGGGAAGATGAGTCTTAAGTATGAAATATCAGGCAGTCAACAATACACAGTAAATATGACATAAAAGTGTTATAAAAGTAAAATGTTTAGGGAAAAGAAAATATATACAGCATGGTAAAATGCCCGTCTTTCCTTTATTATTATTGTTATTATCATCATCATCTTACAATTTGTTCACTTTATATCTCAGATGTAGCCCCCACCATCTCCATTGGGTCCCAAACTGCCCACCTCCTTCACCACCCCATCACCCTCCTCTAGTGCACTGATACAGGAAGTCCTCCTCCTCTATTATCTGACCCTAGCCTATCAGGTTTCATCAGGACTGCTTGAATCCTCCTCCTCTGTGGTATAGTAAGACAATTCCTTAAGAGGAAGGTGATCAAAAAGCAGACAACTGAGTTTATATCAGAGACTGTCCCTGCTCCCCAAAGCATTTGCAGAGACTCACTGCCAAACTTTGGGCAGAACTCAAGAAGTCTTATGGAAGCAAGGGGAGTTAGAATAATCCAGAGGGGACAGGAGCACTACAAGACCAAGAAGGCCAAAAATTCTGGGCCCAGGGGGCTTGCTGGGACTGATGCATCAACCAAGAGCCTTGCAGGGAAAAGACCTAGACACTATGACCAGAAGTAGGCAGCTAAGAATCCATGTGGCTCTACTAGTAAGGGAATGCCAGACTTTCAAAGCTGGGAGCATTTATTAACTGTTGTTAAGGGTAGTTAAAAATACTCTTTTTTTATACTCTTGGTTATACTTTATGCTATTAGATTTATGAAGAGTTTTACAAAATTTTATGAAAATTTTGTAAAACATATTTTGATCATTTTACTTTTCTAAGGTCCTCTTGTTTTTCTTTCTTGACCCCTTTCTATCTTTGTCTTTTCCCCCCCCAAAAAAAAAAACCACCAAAGTGGTATCAAAACAAACTCAAAAACTGAGATAAATGATGAATGAAATAAAACAAAATGCTCACAAATCATGAAATTCATTTCGCTTTGGCCAACTATTCCTGAGCATAGGACCTAGAATGTGGCAGAACCTAGAACAAGGCTGCCCACTCTCTCCATATCTCTTCAAAATAGTGCTGGAAGTCCTTGCTAGAGCAATAAGACAGTTGAAGGAGATCAAGTGGATACAGATTGGAAAGGAAGAAGTCAAATTATCACTATTTGCAGATGATATGATAGTATACGTGAGTGACCCCAAAAACTCTACCAAGGAACTCCTACAGCTGATAAACACCTTCAGCAAAGTGGCCGGATACAAAATAAACTCAAAAAAATCAGTAGCACTCCTGTATACAAAAGACAAAAGGGCTGAGAAAGAAATTAGGGAAACAACACCCTTCACAATAGCCACAAATGACATAAGGTACCTCGGAGTAACCCTAACCAAGGAAGTCAAAGACTTGTATGAAAAAAATTTCAAGTCTCTGAAAAAAGAAATAGAAGAAGATATGAGAAGATGGAAAGATCTGCTATGCTCATGGATTGGCAGGATTAAAATAGTAAAAATGGCCATCTTACCAAAAGCAATGTACAGATTTAATGCAATTCCCATCAAACTGCCAACACAATTCTTTACAGACCTGGAAAGAAAAATTCTCAACTTCGTATGGAATAACAAGAAACCCAGAATTGCTAAAACAATCCTCTACAATAAAAGATCTTCTGGAGTTATCTCCATCCCTGATCTCAAGCTGTACTATAGAGCAACAGTTATAAAAACTGCATGGTACTGGCATAGAAACAGAACAGTGGATCAATGGAACCGAACAGAAGACCCAGCAATAAACCCATACAATTATGGACACCTAATTTTTGACAAAGATGCCAAAACCATACAATGGAAAAAAGATAGCATCTTCAACAAATGATGCTGGTTCAACTGGATGTCTACATGTAGAAAAATGAAAATAAATCCATACTTATCACCCTGCACAAAACTGAAGTCCAAGTGGATCAAAGACCTCAACATAAAACCAGACACATTAAATCGGCTTAAAAAAAAAAAAAAGTGGGAAATACCCTAGAACTCATTGGTACAGGAGAAAACTTCCTGAACAGAACACCAACAGCACAGGCTCTAGGAGCAACAAACAATAAATGGGACCTCATGAAACTGAAAAGCTTCTGTAAAGCAAAGGACACCGTCATCAAAATAAAGCGGCTGCCTACAGATTGAGAAAGATTCTTCACCATCCTTTATCTGACAGAGGACTCATATCCAGTATATATAAAAAACTAAAGAAGCTGAAAAGCAGCAAACCAAGTAATCCACTTAAAAAGTGGGGAACAGAGCTAAACAGAGAACACTCTCTAGAGGAATATCGAATGGCAGAGAAACATTCAAAGAAATGCTCAACCTCATTAGCCATTAGGGAAATGCAAATCAAAACAACTCTGAGATTTCACCTTACACCCATCAGAATGGCCAAGATCAAAAACTCAAGTGATAGCACATGCTGGAGAGGTTGTGGAGAAAGGGGAACCCTCCTCCACTGCAAGTGTGAATGTAAACTTGTACAACAACTCTGGAAATCAAACTGGCACTTTGTCAGACAACTTGGAATAGTGCTTCCTCAAGATCCAGCCATACCACTCCTAGGCATATATCCAAAAGAGGCTGAAGTACACAAAAAGGACATTTGCTCAACCATGTTTGCAGCAGCTTTATTTGTAATAGCCAGAAGCTGGAAACAACCCAGATGCCCCTCAACTGAAGAATGGATGCAGAAATTGTGGTACATCTATACAATGGAGTATTACTCAGCAATTAAAAATAAGGAAATCATGAAATTTGCAGGTAAATGTTGGGACCTGGAAAGGTTCATCCTGAGTGAGTTGTCCCAGAAGCAAAAAGACACACAGGGTATATACTCACTCATATAAACATACAACATAGGATAAATCCACTAAAATCGGTACATCTAAACAAACTAAGCAAGAGACAGGACCCTACCTAAAATGTTCAATCCCCATCCTGAAAGGCAAAGAGGATGGACATCAGAAGAAGAACAAAACAGGAAACAACCTAGGAACCTGCTACAGAGGGCCTCTGAAAGCCTCTGCCGTGCAGACTATCAAAGCAGATGCTGAGCCTGATGGCCAACTGTTGGGCAGAGTGAATAGAATTTTATGTAAAAAGTGGGAAATAGCAAAAGCTGAAGAGGACAGGGTCTCCACAAGGAGAGCAACAGAACAAGAAAATTTGAACACAGGGAACTTCCCAGAGACTCATACTCCAACCAAGGACTATTCATGGAGATTACCTAGAACCCCTGCACAGATGTAGCCCATGGCAGTTCAGTGTCCAAGTGGGTTACATAGTAATGGGAAGAGGGACTGCCTCTGACATAATCTGATTGGCCTGCTCTTTGATCACCTCCCCCTGAGGGGGAGCAGCCTTACCAGGCCACAGAAGATGACAATGCAGCCACTTCTGATGAGAACTGATAGTCTAAGATCAGAAAGAACGAGAGGAAGACCTCCACTATCAGTGGAATTGGGGAGGGGCATGCATGCACAAAGGGGAGAAAGGGTGGGATCGGGAGGGGAAGAGGGAGGGGCTTATGGGGGGATACAAAATGAATAAAGTGTAATTAATAATAATAAAAAAGGAAAAAAGTTATAACTGAACAGAGAATTATAAAGATGAAACACAAATACCTGAGAAACACAAACACACACACACAAAGTTTAACATCCTTAGCCATCAGGGAAATGCAAATTAAAGCCATTTTGAGATTTTACCTTACCCTAATCACAAGGACCAAAATGAATAAAACAACTGACCACGTATTGGACATAAAAATATGGAGAAAGAGGAGTATTTATCCACTGATAGTGGAAGTTCAAACCAAGGCAGCTGCTCTAAAAATTAGTGTGGAATTTAATCAAAATGTTAAAAATCGATTATTCCATTATTTGGAGTATATCAAAGGACTTGACATCAAGCTAGAGGGATACTTCCTCATTCACATTTAGTGCTGCTCTATTAATAATTGCTACAACATGGAACAACCTAGATATCCATCAAATGTTGAATGGAGAATGAAAATATGATATATTTACAAAACAGAGTTTATTCAGATGTTAAGAAAAAAATGAAATTTGCAGGTAAATGAACAAAAGTAGAAACAATAATCCCGTGAGAGTTAACCCAGATTCAGAAAGAGATATCCTATGTGTGGATGTTCCTTTTAAGCTTTTAAGTATGTTTGTTTTAATTAGAATAACCATAGAGGTTAGGTAGCTAGTAAGGAACCATAGGTGAGGGAATCTTCCAAGAAAGGGGAAATAGAAGACAGTGATATAAAGACATAAAAGAAAAACTATTATTTACATAGCTATTTATTGTTTATTTATATAGTGAGTGAGGATAAGGCAATATCTGTGTTCATCTTCATATATATAATGGGTAAATGAATAAAAGCATTGTACATTTCTATTTCAAATTCTTTTTGCAGTTGTTATCCAAAAAGTTTTTATCTGGGAAAACAAAAATGCTCAAATAAAGACATCATAGTCCTGTACAACAGTAATGTTAAAATTAGAAATTAGAAAAAGAGAAAAAAAAGATTTTTAAAAACAGAGGCCAGTTTATATTAGTGAGTTTTTTGTTTGTTTTTGTTTTTTGAGGTAGGGTTTCTCTGTGTAGTCTTGGCTGTCCTGGACTTGCTTTGAAGATGAGGCTGGCCTCAACTTCATTGAGATTGCTTTCCTTTTCCTCCCTGAGTGCTGCGATTACCAGTGTGTACCACCATGGCCTGCTTTATTTGTATTTTACATATAAATGCCTGTTTTCTTGATGATTAAGTCTTATTTTTGTTGTCATTTTTTTATTCTAGATATCGATCATTTCTATTACATAGAGATGGAAAAAAAAATAAATGGTAAAACAAATTTTTCTCTGACAACTCTAGGTATGAGAAGATTTCCAGAGCACTATTTTTTCAGTTTCTAGAAGAGAACTCATTTTCGTGCTTTTGCCAAGAAATGCAGCCTTTTTTTTTTTTTTTTTTTTTTTTTTTTTTTTTTTTTTTTTTTTTTTTTTTTTTTTTTTTTTTTTTTTTAGATCTGGGCTCTTTTTTTTGTCTTTAAACCATAGCTCTGATAAAATTTTATCTTGTTACCCTCTTTTAGAGATTTCCATGGCATTTTGGGCCCATGGGAATGATCTAGAATAATCATTCCATCTTAACATCCTTAGATGAATCTCAAGTCTGAAAACTATTACAAGTGCTGGAAAGAACATTGTTGAGAATGGTGAGTTGCTGTCTAAGGAGGGAAGTAAACTTTGGTGACAAGACATGTTGAAATGCAGTTCTTAGAATGTGCAAAACAATCATCTTTTACAAGTGATCCCTCCTGTAAATCTCTGTGAAATGATGGCTATGTACCTCCCTGGTAGCTCTGGGCTACTCTGTGTTCAGTTCAAGCTTGCCAAGGATGGTATTGCTTTGATGAAAATTAGATTTATTCTGGCAGTATGTATAGACATCTTCTGAAAAACCACTTTAATTCTTAATAGTAGATTACAGAATATAAAATTTGTTTAATTTAGTCAAATAATCATGTATTTTGTAATACACAATGTATTTGCAAACCTCTAATGTTAAGTCACTCTACAGTTGAATTTAATTGTTTATTGGAAAAAAAAAACATTTTTTTAATGGTAAAGAACCAGTACTTTTCCTTTCCCTAACCTTCTTTTCCCCAAACTAATTTTTCACTGTAAATACTATGAATTAAATTAAGTAGTATCTGGGTGAGTTTTCAAGCTTATTCTTCAAAATTATATTCAGAAAATCCCATTCTCTCAGCACTTGGAAGCAGTCAAAACAAACAGAACACTTTCACAGCCACCATTTCAATTAAGCTAACCTGACAAATTTAGGACTTAATGGATGTACTAGCTTCACAAATTGAAGTTTCTGTTCCTATGGGCATTTGTTCTGCCCATTTATTCAGCTTGGATTTGTGAGAATAGCTGTCCGCCAGTCTGCTCTTTTTAAAACACATATGTCTCTTGGGAATCTGAGCTCTGAAGCTTCCATGTACATAATCCCTCATTTTCTCTTCAAACATAAGTATTCTGGTCATGTTTTCCATTAATACAATGTGTGACTGCCCTCATTTGTGCAGTGACAGATCCTTAAATCATTTACTAGGTATGTACATCTCTGTACTTCTTAGAATTTGTCACAAAGATCCGAATAACTAGAGAACTAGTTTCAAAGGATACAAGACATTATTATCATCTCCTTTCATTCTTGTCTCCCCCAACCCTGCCCCCCTCCCAAAATGGCTATAACTACATCAAGGGTCACATGTCATTTACATGTGGGTGCTATTGATATCACTAGATACATATCTAATAGCAAATGCAGTTTCTCTTGCCCCTTATACCTCATTATGATTAAGAAGGCAAGAAGTACATATAGAATGGTGGCGGAAAACTTACAACTTTTTATTTTGTTCTTGGAGGATACTGAGATCATTTTTTATTTGAAAAGCGATTCATCCGTCCATTGAAGTTAAGATTCGTAAGCAATGATAGGAACATACACATAGATAGGGAAATATCTTTCATCACATACTGCTGTAATTTCATGAAACTTGGGACATGTGTAGAAATATAGAACTACACTACTGCAAGCTGTTTTAGAAGCCAGCTTTTTTTATTGTCCCCTGAGCTTTTGACCTGAACTGTCAGCACCTTTTCGTGAAATATATATATCAAACAGCCATTTTATATTAGTGTTAACTATTTTATTTTTGTGTTAACTATTTATTTATGTAGTGTGTGAGCTTTGTGATTGTGACATAGTACCACAATGCAGATCTACAACCACATGACAATTTATAGGAGCCAATTATCTACTTCTACCATATGGGTTCTAGGAATTAACTTCAGATCCTTATGTTGGGCAACAAATGCAAGTAACCCTACTGGCAGCATGCCAGCCACATATCAGCATTCTTGAGAAAACATCCCATTCATTACTCCCTGTGGACGTTTTGGTTTATGATATGTAAACATGTTTTTGTTATAATCCCAAGTGTGGGATTTGAGTTTGTTCACAACTGATTATCACTTAGTGCAGGGGCATGGTCTTTGCCAGCTGGAATTTATTGAATTTTGAGGACATTGATGGGTATAAATATGATAGCCCAAAGGAAAAAAGCAGGGCGGCTTGCAGGAAGCAGAGGATGACTGCTTGATGAACTTACTGGCTTGTTGACTTACTTGCATGCTGGTTACCTGGATGTCTGTAGATCCTGATGAGGGATATTGGTATTGCCCCCAAAAGAATCCTATGGCCCTACCAACCAGGAAGAAGTAAAGAGGGCTGTGGCCCCTTTCCTTTTCAACTTTCTTTTTCCCCTACTTGGGGTTTGGGGATTGAAGAGAAAGTGTAAGCTTTAAGGAACCCCCAAATAAAGCAGCGTGTGAAAACTGGTGCCTACTATTACTTACCTAAATTGTCTAAGCTGGTGTTTGATAGACCCCCTATACTTTAGGGTGAAAACTGATTTCGTTTTCTAATTTCCTACTGTTCTCAGAAACTTATCGTATCTTCCTTATAAAATAATTGATTATTTTTATCCTTCAAGAATTCCATATATATTATACTATTTCCTGTCTTCTAACTCCTCCCATACTCCCCTGAATACCCATCCTACTTCACTGTCTCCAAAAATTTTTAAAAATACACCAAATAGCATCATATTTGTGTTACTCAAAACACAAAACTGCTGAGGATGAGGTCTTCCCTAGTATATGGTCAAAACACCTATTGTCACTCAATTGAAAAAAAAACTGATAATTCACTTTCCTAGAAATTATAATTCATAAATAAGTTCCTGATTAGCAGTAAGATGTTGTGCTTTTCATTCCCAGGTTTGTCTGGTTAGAGCTTGTGTGAGTCCTATGCATGCTGTGAGTTCATTCTCTGTGAGTCCATATTTGCATCAGTCATTCTGAGTCAGGAAAATACTGTCCTTAAGATTTTTTACTAACTCTGATTCTCCTAATATTTCCTTATCTACTTTATTTTTAATGTTTTATTTTATTTTTTTACAATTTATTCAATTTATAACCTGATGGTAGCCCCCTCCCTCATCTTCTCCCGATCCCATCTTCTTTTCCTTTTCCCCTCCTTTCCTGACATCTGACCCTAGCTTGTCAAGTCTCATCAGGACTGTCTGGATCCTCTTCTTCTGTGTCATGGCAAGGCCATACCACTAGGGGAAAATGAATAAAGTACAGGCAACTGAGTTGATGTGAGAGACAATCCTTGCTTCCTTTACTTGGGTACCCACATGGAGAAGGATCTGCCTATCGGCTACATCTGAGCAGGGCATCTAGGGCCTCTCCATGCATGGTCTTTACTGGTTCATTAATCTCTGCAGGGCCTCCTGAACCAAGAATTTTTGGCTTTGTTGGTATCCTTGTGGAGCTCCTGTTCCCTCAAGGTCCTTCTATCCCCTACTTCTTCCATAAGACTCCCTGTGCTCTTCCCAAAGTTTGGCTGTGAGTCTCTACATTGCTTTGATCCCGTGTTGGGTGGAGTCTTTCAGAGGACATCTCTGGTAGGCTCCTGTCCTTTTCCTTCTCTTCCACAGCTTCTGATGTCTATCCTGTTTGCCATTCTGAATGAGAATTAAGCATCCTCCCTAGGATCCTCCTTGTCTCCTTGTTCTTTAGCTTCTTTAAGTCTGTGGAATATATATATATATATATATATATATATATATATATATATATATATATTATTTGGCTAATATCCACTTCTAAGTGAGTATATATCATACATGTCTTTCTGGTTCTGGGTTACCTCACTCAAGGTGATATTGAATGAGGTAATTCACCTCTTCTTCTAGTTTTTCCACATAGAGTCCTGAGCCTTGAAAGGACAGACTTCGAAAATACATCCAATTAAGAACTGAGCACAACAAAATCTCTCACTCTCTGCGTGTTCTTCAATTTGGGTCTCTGGTTTAATTACCACCTAATGAAGAAGAAGCTTCTTCAGTGGGCTGAGTAACACACTGATCTATGGTTATATCAATATATTATTAAGAGTGATACAACTAATATCATTTATCAAACAAATATTAATAGGATTTTTTTTAGCTAGCGTCCATATTTGTCTAGTTTTCTGATCTTAGCCTCATAAAGAATATTAAGTATGGGTTCCATCTCAAAGAATGGGCATTTAATCCAATTTTTAATTTTACTCCCCTAACATTCCAGCAACTATTACATGGGTGAGTGTCTGTTGCAGGCAAGTTGTTAATATAGCTAGCACGATTGATAACAGCATGAGACTCAATGATTACTTTTCTCCTGCAGTAGCTTGTAGGCACCTATCAGCACTATGAATGCCAGACAGCAGGAATGAAGATTCCAGTTGAACATTAGCTTTATTGCTCTGTGTTGTATGGCATTTGTATGCAGTGTCTTCAACCACAGGATCGTACCATCAAGTAGTGAGGAATAACTGAAACAATTACCAACAGTCTCAAGCATTTGTGAGGACAATAGTTCTTTTATGGCCAATGAATCAAAATACTGCAACACAGTCCTGTCTCTTGGGGGGGGGGATTAGTTCATAAAGTATCATATCTATTTGGGGGGTCTACCCCCAGTATGTGGTAACTCCATGTAATTTATTTCATATGTGTAGATATTTATGAAGAGCCTACAGTAGTATAATTTTATATGCTCTACAAAATGTTTTCAGCTTGCTATCCTCCTCATAGTCACTCCTCGATCCTGCCTGCCATCCCCCACTTCTTTAATCTTTTTTCTAATCCATCTTTTATCCCCAAATAAGATTACATTGCATATCCTCTTCTTTTGAAGACTCCTTTCCCCTTTGTTCTTTCTTACTAGCTACCTAATGTCTGTGGTAATATATCACACTTGTCCTTATCTCACTCAAAATGTTTGTTTCTAGCTCTGTCCATTTACCTGTGATTCAGGAGCCATGATGTAGATGTATCCTTTGGAGGTCAGTTCACATGATGTATTAATATTTTCATCGTGTTCTCTTGTTACCTTCTATGATGGTCTTCACTTGCTATAAAGAATGGCTTCTTTGATGAGGGGTGATAGCTACATTTATCAGTGTTTCTAAGAATGAGGTATGGAGCATAGTAAGGAATTATGCTGGTATAGTTAAGTGGCAGTAGTAGATTCTTTTCTAATATTTACAGTCTTACTAACCCTGAGAAGCTGACAGGTTTCTGTTAGAAGACATTATTTCCCATCTGTTGAATGAGACTGAAGTCCATTTTGATAGCTTTTGGTTGCCCCTAAAATGTGAATATTACTTCTTTCACATCTATGTATATCTTGCCATTGTGGTAATTGTCTGGATTGTTTAATTGTCTCTGTTCTTTGGCATCTTGCATAATATTTTTAGGTGCCATAGAATCTACACCATACAGAAAAGGCTTTAAGGTCAAATCTAGTCGAATCATCTGAGACCTATGTTCTAAGTGTCTAGTATTTTCTGCAAAAATGTCCACCCTTAGTCCATAAGAGACTAGCAACTTTTACATCTATAAACTGTATGGTTTGGGGAGTTACTTGGACTATACTGACATCTTTTCACAGGATGTTTATTTTGCTGGGTATGTGGGGTTTTGTTAGACTATGTTTCTTGCTTAAGTCCATGACTCAACATTTTTTAAACCCAAATAGACACACACATATATAAGTATACAGATAAATTTATTGTATATAATTTTAGGTGAATATAAAATAACATGATTCTCTAAGCCTTTATCAAACAACCTTGGTATTATTTGTCTCTTGTCCTTCCTTCTCCTTCTATATTGACCTCCATCTCACTTCTCTAGTTGAAGGTACTTCTCTGTTGTTCTGTTTTTCACTTTAAATCATTTATATCCTGTGATTCTTCTCAGGTTCCCCTGTTGTCATTTTATACTTATATAATAATATGGGATTAGCCCATGTTATATACTCAATGTGAAGATTTTAAGTTAAGAATGCCAGATAGGAGAGTACATGTGATGTTTGTCTTTCTGAGTCTGGATTAGCTAATTCAATATAATCTTTTCTACATCCATCCATGTGCCTACAAATTTCCATATATGCACTAAATTAAAAAAATAAATTAAAAGGAAGAACATGACTGTTCCTAAGTATGGTGGAAAGAATGTTTATTGTAGATATGACAGAGATCATACCAGAGGCAGAGACATCTGGAAGACTCCAAAATGAGCATGGCCTTTACCTGGGCCATGTCATAAGAAAGAGGAAAGAGGAGATGAGAGCCAGGAGGCTAAGAGGCCAGGCGGGAAAAAGGTAGACAAAGGGTTGGGTAACCAAATAGCTGAATTATTTAGGGAAGGACAGCTAGGGGAAGGGAAGCCCAGCCCCTGGGCTGAACAAGTTTAAGGTAGGTGGCAGGATATGCCAGCCATGTCCTGTAACAGGTAGGAAATGAGGGTTGCTGGGAAAACCTGGTGACCAGGTCTGGTTGGTCTGTTAAATAGGCACCTCAGTTAACCATTTGTTCATGGTTTGAGAACTAACACACACAAATAACAAAAAGGACTCAACAGGTTGTATGTATGTATATTTGTGCATATACACACGTATGTAATCAATGACAAAGAGCCAATCAAGTTGAGAGAGGATATGGAAAGAGTTTAAGGGAAAGTAGCCAGAAGGGTTGTAAGAGCTAAGATAAACCTGTAAGCCTCACTTCCCCAAGGACAGATAACTTTCTGGAATTCTGGGGACTGTTGTTCATGTAAGATAACATTGTCAAATGCTTTTACTTCTGTAAAGAAGGTTGATTATGTATGTACTTGATCATACATAGGCAGGAATACATCGGATGTATGCTTGTCCCAACTAGAGGAAGGTGGAAAGTAGCCTTTTGTCTTCATGAGCACCTAATTCAGCATCATTCTCTGGGAATCCCAATAGACCAATGTCTATCTTCCTGGTTAAAAAATAAAACTTGCTATAATTGGACAGTTGTGAATGTGGTCTTTCTGTGAATTCTCACGTTTAAACAGGGTCTGAAGGTGGGATATTGGAGGAAGAAATATAATTTTATTTTAAAGACGTATTAAAAATTAAAGTTATAGTAATGAAACTTAAAAAAAAAAGAGTTGTGGCAAAAGAAATGCAGTATACCTCTAAAACTTGAACCCTAGTAAGTGCTGGTATCCTCTACAAAAAAGCTCTTGAGAATAAGATTCATTTTTTTCAATTAATTGATTAATTGATTAATTAATTAATTACAATCCATTCACTTTGTATCCCTGCTGTTGCCGTCTTCCTCATCTCCTCCTAGTCCCATACACCCTCCTTCTTCTCCCCAAGTCCCCTTTCACTATTTCTCTGATAGGGGAGGACCTCTTCCCCTAATGTAATCCTGTACCATCAGGTCTCATCAAGGCTGGCTGCAAAAATGCTCAATAAAGTACTCACAAACTGAATCCAAGAACACATAAAAGATATCATCTACCATGACCAAGTAGGCTTCATTCCAGGCATGCAGGAGTGGTTCAGCATATGAAAATCCATAAATGTAATCCACCATATAAACAAACTGAAAAAAAAAAACACGATCATCTCCTTAAATGTCTAAAAAGCATTTGACAAAATTCAAAACCCATTTGTGTTTAAAATTTTGGAAAGATAAGGGATCCAAAGCACATACCTAAGATATAGTAAAAGCAATTTACAGCAAGCCGATAGCCAACATCAAACTAAATGGAGAGAAACTTAAATAAATCATAAGGAAAACAGGGGCAAGGCAAGGCTGCCCACTGTCTCCTTATCTCTTCAACAGAGTTCTTGAAGTCCTTGCAAAGCAATAAGACAATTAAAGGAGATCAAGGGGATACAATTCAGAATGGAAGAAGTAACTATTTGCAGATGATATGATAGTATACATGAGTGACCCTAAATATTCTGCCAGGGAACTCCTTCAGCTGATAAACACCTTCAACAAAGTGCATGGATGTAAAATTAACACACACACACAAAAAAATCCAAAACCATCCTGTACACAAAGACAAACAGGTTGAAAAAGAAATTAGGGAAACAACATCCTTTACACAAATAACATAAAGTACCTGGTGTGTACGACCTGTATGGAAAAAAAAAAAATTCAAGTCTCTGATGAAAGATCGAAGAAGATATCAGAAGATGGAAAGATCTCCCATGGTCATTGAGCAGTAGGATTAACTTAGAGAAAATGGCCATCCTGCCAAACCCAATTTGCAGATTCAATGCAATTCCCATTCAAAATAACAACACACATTTTATAGAACTTGAAATAATAATTCTCAATTTCATATGAAAAAGCAAAAATCAGAATAGCTAAAACAATCCTTTAAAATAAAATGCTCAGTCCCTATCCAGAAAGCCAAAGAGGATGGACATCAGAAGAAGGAGAAAAGAGGGAACAAATCAGGAGCCTGCCACAGAGGACCTCGAAAAGAATCTGCCCTGCAGACTATCAAAGCAGATGCTGAGACTTATGGCCAACCTTTGGATAGAGTGCAGGGAATCTTAGGAAAGAAATAGGAAATAGTAAGATCTGGAGAGGATAGGAGCTCTGCAAGGAGAGCAACAGAACCAAAAAATCTGAGCACAGAGGTCTTTCCTGAGATAGATACTCAAACCAAGGACCATGCATGGAGATAACCTAGGACCCCTGCACAGATGTAGTCCATGGCAGTTCAGTGTCCAAGTGGGTTCCATAGTAATAGGAACAGGGACTGTCTCTGACATGAACTTATTGGCCTGCTCTTTAACGGTCTCCTTCTGATGGGGGAGCAGCCTTACCAGGCCACAGAAGAAGACAATACAACCACTCCTGATGAGACCTAATTGACTAGGATCAGAAGGAAGGAAAAGAAGACCTCCCCTATCAGTGGACTTGGGGAGGGGCATGTGTGCAGAGGAGGGAGGAAGGGAAGGATTGAGACAGGAGGAGGGAGGGAACAACAGTGGGGATACAAAGTGAATAAAGTGTAATTAATAAAGAAAGAATTTTAAAAAAATGTCTTCTGGAGGTATCGCCATTCCAGATCTCAAATTGTACTATGGAGCAATAGTAATAAAAATGGCATGGTACTGGCATAGAAACAGAATGGTGGATCAATGGAATGGAATTGAAGACCCAGAAATAAACCCCCACACCTGCTGGAACTTAATTTTTGAAAAAGAAGCCAAAACATAGAATGGAAAAAAGTAGCATTTCAACAAATGATGCTGGTCGACCTGGATGTCTACATGTAGAAAATGCAAATACAACCACATTTATCACCCTGCACAAAAGAGACTCATTTCTTTATAGAAGGTGTCATAGGAGAGTTTCATTGTGTTGGCTAAACGGAAGTTGATGGAGTGTGCATTGCCTAATCATTGAGGCAAACCCAGGGAAATAATGTGAGCTTGAGGAAAGTGTCCCGTTTTTCTTTCTTCCTTTTTTTTTTTTGTGATAAAATACAACATCCAAAATGCAACTTGGAATGAAAAGCTTTATGTGGCTTAAATGTTATAGTTCTTTATCAAGGAAAGACAGGGCACGAGCTTGTGGCAGAAACCCTAGAACAATGCTGTTTACTGCCTGGCTCCTAGTCTCAATTACAGCTACTTTTCAGGAATCAAAAACATGTCCCACAAACAGAGCACTCCCCAATACAATGAAGGCAATTTTTCAACTGAGGCTCCACCTTCTCATGAATATAAAATCGTCAACTTTTATTTTGAATTATCACCAGAACAGACCAGAAGAATAGGTTCATCATATTGTTTGTTATATAAGAATTATCATTTTATCATTCTAAACACTCAACGAACACATTTGAAAGGTGAAACAACCCACGTATGAAATTCTTACACAGAATTTTAGACAGAATTTTAGTCCATAGAATTATAGTGAATATTTTCTTCATTATTAAACATGAAAAAACACCTTTTTAAGATGATTAATTAGGCTTTTCTTTATGCAGTGTATTGTATTACCAAGAGTCTTAAGGGAAGGAGTTCAATTAGCAGATAATTGCTATAGCCTTAGGAAGATCAGATGGTGGCTTTGATTAAAGCAGAAGAGGGTGAGTCTGAAAGGAGTACACGACATTTATTTAAAACTTCACAAAAGAAAGTGTTCAAGGCCTGATAAATGACTGCAAGAGGAGTGTGTAGGAATAGCAACAGATTAAGTTCAACAGAGTCATCTATAATTAAACAACTCCTCTTGATGAGTATTATGGAAGTGAAAGTTTAGGGGTTTAATACAATTTTTTTTCAGTGATGGTTCTGTGTTTATAAGAAAAAATATGACAAAACTAATGATTATTACATATTTGGGGAGGTAAATTAGCATATTTATGCAGAAATAGTATATATATATATATACTCTGTATATATATACTACGTATATATATACTATATATAAATATATATGTACATATAAATATATACATATATATTTATAAACACATATATTTATATACATATATAGAAATATATACATATATATTTCTAAAGTGAGGTCAGAAAATCAAAATTGGTCATTGATATATTTTTATATCGATTCTTAAAGATTTACCCCAAAATTATGTATCAACATTATATATCAGATTTGTCTTTGGAATTTATTTCATGATTATTAATATACAAAACAAATACGAAGTAATGACATCAGTATATGAATATTTAGTAGGATACCTATTTCTAAATATTTAAGCAGAGGATGACAAAAATTCAGTATGAACATTTTTCTTTTTCTTCTCAATGCAGTTTATTCAGGAACCTTGAACAATCTTCTGACCCTGGGGAAAGCCAGCCCACAGCTTAAAATAGCCTCTAGGTAGCCAACCCCAGCGTGCCAGTGCCACGTGGGCAATGCAGATAAGTCCACATACACGGAAGCAAGCCAGATCCTCAGCCTTAGCCAAATATGAAGTTGTTTGTGACAGAGAGCACTCACCATCAGGAAGGTGGAAGGCGGAAACCAGCTCCATCTTTAAGGTGCGGCATTAAGCAGCTCTCTACAGTTCCCCCTTTTTGTTTTAGACACATCAGGCAAGAGTACAGGTCTGATCTCTGATATTAGAAATAAATTGGGACTTTGTACCAATGTTCATTTAGGTGTCATCCACCCAAAGAGCATCAGACCTGTCCGATACATGCAGAGGGAGGAGGGAGGGTGGGATTGGGAGGGGAGGAGGGAGGGGCTTATGGGGGGATGCAGAATGAATAAAGTGTAATTGATGAAAAATTTAAAAAAGAGGAAAAAAAAAGAAAAGATAATTTAAGAACCTTAATGACTTTCAAAAGTGGAGGAAAACATGGAGTTAGTCAATTTACATGGAGCATGTCTCGCCCCTGGGGGCAATGGTCTCCTGAACCTACTCAGTATGAACATATTTAATTAAATTAAAAAATTGTTTTTATGGTTTTGTGGATGTTTCTGTATTTTATTGTTGTTTTTTGTTTATTTTATTTTAAGAGAGAATAAATGCATCGAATTTGGAATGTAGAGAGGTGGGAGGAATCTTGAAGAATCTAGGGAAGATGAATGAAAGAGAAAAAAAAGCTTTGGGCAATAAAAAATAGTGAGCTAAAAGACAGTGAAAATAATCTCAAATTAGGATAATTGCTCAGAGCAGCATTCAGAGATAAATATGGACAATAAAATTAACAGTAAATTAATTTTTGATCAAAATTATTTTTATGCTTGAAAAATCACATAAAAGAAAAAATACCAGTAAGAACCATACTCTGTAAATGTTGTTTTAATTTTCTCAGACGATGGGAAGAGATGAGAGCCATACCCAAGTTTACTAATACATGGCTAGAGATGAGCCCTAGAGTTTCTGTCTCAATATTTACATGCCTAGGCATGGAAGCTTTAAACCTTGGTACAATCTAATATTCTGTAAGCTAGGATCTTGAAGGCTTCCAGCCTTCACCTGCTAACCTAGGGCTAGAATATTTTCAGGCTCTGAGACTTAGTTCTGAATAAGCTCGCTATTATTATTTCTTTCTTACCTCTGGCTGGTTGGTTCAACTCAGCCGTTCTGGTTCAAACTCCTCTCTAACCTGGCTGACTCAACCTGTCTTCTCTCCACTTCTCACTGAATTGCTCTGCCTGGGAATATCGCCTCCAAACTCTACTAACTGAACTGCGTGGAACTCAACTACACTCAACTAAACTGCATTTCTGAACTCTACTGTAATGTCTCCACCAATTCCCGGCTCTCTCTTTTCTCTGTTCTTAGGATGGACATCAGAAGAAGAAGAAAACAGGGAATAGGACAGGAGCCTGCCATAGAGGGCCTCTGAAAGTCCTCCCCAATCAGTGGACTTGGAAAGGGGCAGGGAGGAGATGAGAGATATAGGATGGGGTTGGGAGGGAATGAGGGAGCTGGGATACAGAGTCAGTAAAATGTTAACTAATAATAAAAAATAAATAAATAAATAAATAAATAAATAAATAAATAAATAAATAAATAAAAAGAATGAAGGGAGCCAAAGAAAAATACCAAGAAAAAAAAAAAAAAACTCTACCCTGAAGAGTAGATGCTGAGACTTATGGCCAAACTTTGCATAGAGTTCAGGGAATCTTATGAAAGAAGTGGAAATAGTAAGACCTGGAGAGGGTAGGAGCTCCACAAGGAGACCAAACAAAACGAAAATATCTAGGCACAGGGTTATTTTCTGAGACTGATACTCCAACCAAGGACCATTCATGGAGATAACCTAGAACCCCTGCACATATGTAGCTCATGGTAGTTCAGCGTCCAAGTGGGCTCCATGGTAGTGGGAACAGGGACTGTCTCTGACATGAACTGATTGGCCTGCTCTTTGATCACCTCCGCCTAAGGGGGGAGCAGCCTTATCAGGCCACTGAGGAAGACAATACAGCCAGTCCTGATGAGACCTGATAAATTAGGATCTGAAGGAAGGAGAGCAAGACCTCCCTTATCAGTGGACTGGGGGAGGGGTATGGGTAGAGAAAGGGGAGAAAGGGTGGGGTTGGGAGGGAAGGAGGGAGGGAGCTACGGGGGAGATACAAAGTGAATAAATTGTAATTAATAAAAATTAAAATTAAAAAAAGAATTAAAAAAAGAAGCTGTTCTCTCCTGTCTGTTCTATCTCTGACTCATTCTGTCAAATCTTTCTATGATTCATTACTTTTCTCAAATTGAAAATGATAATCTCAAGATTCATGTAGAAAAATATGACTAAATATGACAAGCCTGAGAAATACAAGCACTGCTCAGGCTATCACTCTCCACAGTTTTCAGTTATACTACAGAACTATGGCAATGGGAACAGCATGGTATTAGGATATAAACAGGTACATTTTATTGATCAAAGAAAAAGTATTGAAGATCTACATATAATCCAAGTTCCTCCTTCACTTTACTTTACAAGGAGCCCTCAAATAAGTATTTTAGCAAAAAAGCATTCTGCACAATGAGAAAAAAATTTTTCTGACTTAATATCTATCAGAGTGCTGGTATCTAGAACACGCAAAGTACTAAAACAATTAAAAATCATGAACATAAACAATCCATTAGAAATTATGAACTTGAAATGGTTTGAAAGCAATGACCCTCAAAGTCTCATATATTTAAATGCTTACCCATCGGGGGTTAGCAAGATTTGAAGAGATTAAAAGAAATAGGAGCTGTGGCTTTGGAGGAAATGTGTCAATGTGGGATGAACTTTGAGAATGCAAAAGTTTTAAGCCAGGCACACTGTTTCTTTCTCTCTTCCTAAGGACAATGCTATAGCATGTAGCTCTCAGATACTGTTCCAGTGCCTACCTGCATAACGCCATGAGCCCTCCATAATGCTGAGGGACTAAACCTCCCGAAACTGTAAGCAAATGCCCAATTAAACTCTTTCTTTCATAAGATCTGTCTTGAGTATAGTGTCTTTTCACAGCAACAGAACACTGACTAAGAGAGAACTAATGGCAATTCTCAAAAAAAAATGCAGATGTCTGCTAAATATTTATATGTATTTTTAATGTTCAACACTTTTGGTCATCAGGGAATGGAAATTAAAACTGCATTGAGGTATTGTCTTATTCTTACCATAATGACTAAGGTAAAAGAAAATAGTAACAACTTGGTATATTGTATAAAAATGAAAATGCTTATTCACTTCTGGGAGTGCAATCTAGTTCAGGTACCATAGAAATCAGCATGGATATTCTTCAAAAGGTTAATGATATATGGATCATATGATCCTGATATACCATTCTCACACATATACCCAAAGTAGTCTACATCTTACTACAAAGATTCTAATTCATCCATGCTGATTGCTCTTCTTCATGATCAACACAAAATGGAAATACTCTAGATGCCCATCAAATAGTGAATGGTTAATGAAATGGGATAAATATAGAAAATTGAATATTATTCCAATATAAAGAAAAAGGAGGTAGAAATGTTATGTGAGGTAATTCATTGATATTTTACCTGTCATGTTACTACTAGTTTGCCACAATCCCCATTTAACAAGGAAAAATACATCAAGAAATGAAGACACCTCTCTTTCTGGTTCCACCAGCTGTGTTTGGGAAAAAAAAATAATAAATAAATGAATAAACTTATATAAAAAGAAAATGTATGCTATAATTCAGGTGTTTTAAAATAATATTTTTTTCCTTCAGCAAGGAAATTGCCCTTTATTTGTGGCTTGAAGGTAAACAATAAGAGTACAATACTAGAACTGCAGATATGGCTCAGCAGTGAGAGCTCCTTATGACTTACAAAGGACTGGAGTTTGGGGCGCAGCTCCCAAGTTGAGCTGCTTATAACTGCCTGTAACTCCAGATCCCGGGTAACCAATCCTCTTTTCTAGGCTCTGTAGATAAATGCACAAACACTCAAGACAACACAAAAACACAAATTTAATATTTTAATAAAACAAATAAACAATCTGATACTCTCCTTAATATCCATGTGTGTTATCAAAGTAGGAGAGAATGAATATCATTCAAAAGGAAAAGCAAAAACTGATAGAATTTCTTGTTTCACTCTAATCTCTATGAGCATATGTTTTCTATGACTGTAAAATTTGTTTAAATGAATCCATAATTGTTTCCTGTATGTTTAATTTATTTCAAATTACCACATAAAAATTTTGAAACAGAATTCTGAAAATTTTGGCAATTTTATGCTGTGAGATTGATTTTCTGGATTTTTTTTCTATTTAAATTTAATTGTATCTTGATATATTTGTTTACTATAATTTCAACATATTAAAAACAAAACCCATTGTTGAAGTAAAGCACCCTTCTACTCTCACATGATTCATTTATCCTATGATATTTACAACAGACTTTATTTATTTAATCAAGGATTTCTTTATTGTTACTATCAAATACACTGTTTAATTTACAATAAGTAACCTTTTTGGAAAACATTGAAAGATGCATTTTGAATATATAATAACTCTAGTATACCTTCCAAATGTCTGTTAAAGATACTCAAATAAAAAATGTATTTCCCAAACAAAGGTTTTAACTGTGAGATAGCACAGTGATTCTCCAGTTGCCATGATAACTGGTTTTATTGTACATAAACACAGATGTACAAAGCAAGGAAAAGAATATATCAAAAAAAGACACATTTTTCACCAAGTGTCACATCTTGTTTAATCCAAACATTGAATCACAGATGATAACTTTTGAATCTTTTGAATCTTATTGCCAACAAACCACAAAAGAAAGATTTTAAAGTTTTATGTTGGAGCACAAATTTCAGTAACAATCTAGGAAGTCCAGCTGGCTGGGATGACATGCTGGTGCCTGGTGGTTTTGTTACTCTCTCACAATCAGCTTTCATTTGTATGTTGAAGATATTTATAAAACTTCATTTCAATGTTTGGCGATAATCTACATCTTTAGATTAGTTTGGTTAAGTACAAGTAGAGATAAGTTTGGGCTTTAACTACTTTTGTTAAAACATTATCATACGTAATTCTTTTCAGTAAATTATCAATGATGCATCATGCTCAGCAATAAATTGGTTTATATTTCTCACACTTCTCTATTTTCATGGTGCTTTGGGAATTATATTGAATAGAAAATATTAAAACCCATTTACATTAAAAATCAGAAGCAAATTTTAAGGTCAAATCAAGGGATATACTGATTAGCTTTAAAAAAAGAAAAGGAAAAACATGCCTCAGACTTTATTTAAATGCACGTCAAAATTATATATTATTATTGCTATAAAAATATTTCTAAACTAGATAATAATATTTGATGATATTATGTCTAATATTTAATTTACATAAAGGTCTGGTCAACAACTTTGAACACTTCTGATACATTCTCAATCATGAGTCGGCATGTTTTTAACGCCCTAGAAGTTAAGGAAATTAAGTTTCTTAGTAAGTTCTATAGCAGAAGCATCTGTAACTCAATACCCAGATACTAAAAAAACAAAACAAAATAAAACAACAACAAAAACTTCTATATCAAAGGTGGTTGAGAGACATATTTTTTCCAGAATTCTGTGCTATTCCTAGCAAAAGAAAGTTTGTTTTAATAAATGTGATTTTTTTCTATATGAAATTTTAATCAAACATATTATATTGTTTTGAATTCAGAATTTTTAATTTTCTAATCTTCAAATTTACTTTACAGGGAATCCAGTGTTCAACCTGTGTGAAATGTTCCTGGTGGGGGGATGAGAAGAGTGCTTTGAATGTATAATATAGGAAATTGGTATTTGTGCTTTCTGTGGCAATAAGGAGGAAATGATAACAGCAAACACGCATAAAAATCCCACCTTAGTGTAAAAAGGGCACTGAAGAACCAAACCTATCATTGGGATATGTCTGCATATTAATTGGTCATTGCACTTGTTTTCAAATCCTTCTACACCTGCGAGGGATATGGACAACATTACAGGAATTTCTTACAGTATTCTAAATCAGACATTCCTTTAATGGATCAAGAATGCTGAGATTACCCAGGAACATTCTCAACATGTCTAATGTAGGCCCCATTCCAGAATTCTGTGCTTTAGTGTGCATTTTAACAAAACGCTCATGTGATGTTGATTCACATCAAAGTATGAGAGCTGCCCCAGCTTTCCTTAGCATCGTGCTCAGTAGCTAGTAAGAGTTTGAGAAAGAGGGCACATCAGGTTTCTGCCTATCTTCCCTTCTGAGCAGTTTCCAGAATAGCACTTGGCCTAAAATGGGAACTGAATGATTATTTTGTAAGATGAAATAGAGGAAAGCAAATATTAAACATGATCAAATTGATGAGAATAATCACCATTTAGAACTTATCATAAATAAACTAGAACATGTCCAAAAAACCAAAAATTTCAGGTACAAGACTGAAGGTAATGGATATATACTTCTTAGTATATTGCAGCCAGTTGCCAAAGTATAAATAGTTCAGAAACATGGAATTTGATCTTAATTGTAATGTATGATTTGTTTTGTCTAATAATCATTTCAATAATTCTGATTGGTCTTACATCACCCTCACAGGGGATGTCAAGAACGTCACATCAACCTTCCTCTAGATCATAGACAAATGAAGGCATTAGTGTGGTTCTGTCCATGAGTACTTTGTTCTTAAAATGTTTACAACTAGTTTTTATTGAACATGTTGTGTGATAAATGCAGAGTTGCTGTTTTTTTTTTTAATTTATCAAATTAATATTAGTTCTTAAAACCAAGGAGGTTGTTGTGAGAGATTTGTCTCAGTTGACAAATTGCCTGATGCAGAGCCATGAGGATTCCAGGAATTTAGAAGTACAGTAAAAATGGTGAGCATCTGTAACAAGCACCTTGCGGGGGCAGAACAGCTGGGTCTATTTGAGCTGCTGGTCTAGATGGTTAATGAGCTACAGATTCATTCATTAGGTTAACTACTGTCAAAAATAAGATGATAGAGATAAATGAAGTCACTCAATACTTACATGTCTACAAGAACAAGACCACACATACAAACATGAATACAGAAAAAAGCAAATAAATAGAAAATGAAAAAAGAACAACAAAAAAATATTGGGATTTATGTTTCTTTGCTAGGTGAAAGTAGCAGGAACTGATACTCTTATCTATCATGCTCAGATTCTGACACACTTTGGACAGAAATCAGAAGCCTTTCTGCTCTTCTATAGTATGTCCTTAATTCATATTAAGGTCCAAAATGAGCAGGATTGCTCATGAAATATCATCTTTGGAGCTTTGTTTTTGACAGACATGGACTCTTTTTCTAAAATTTCTCTCAAGCTATTGTTCATTTATACTCATTTTGATTGATTGCGGGTGAGTGTGGAGATGAGCAATGCCTTAAAATGGAAAGAATTATTTTTACACAACTTTCACTGATCCTTCCAACTTGAAATGTCTTGACTATTTAAGTAGGTTCTAAACATTTTAGAAGCTAGTCTCTAGCTGTTCATAACCAACACATGCTGTTTTCCTGTGTGTTTTTTGTTCCAGAAAGCCTGTATATGTCCTTGGATTCGAATGGAGATCAATGGAAGGCAAAGGAATGCTATTTTCCTGCTCCTAGCTTTCCTATCTATATTAACTTACGTTCTTTCTAGCTAACATATTGAATATTCATGGATGTTGTGACTGGTATGTGTGATATCTCATGATTATAATAGCTATGTCAGTGATAAGGATTAGTCCATTTGTTGCATTAAAAAAAGTAATTCAATTCCAACAGTATTGCTAAGATATTAGGCATTCATGAAAGGTGAGAAATCATTTAATTATTTTAACGTATTATGTATAATAATGCTCATTTTGAATTCAGATGCTATGTTTAAGCCTACAATGAATTCCATGTCCAAGTTTATACCTCTCAAAATAGAATTTTAATGGAAATGCTAAGATATTCTCAACTAAATCTGTGTAAAAGTTGCAGTTTTTCTTAAACCATTTTCATCACAGTTTTTAAACATATGGCAGGGTTTTTTTGGAAGTCTTCTGATGGTATGCAGAATTTGTAGTTACAAATATTCTGCCATTTAAATAAGCTCACTCAACTTCACCTTTCTGAATTAGCAGAACTTAACTGTTCATTGTGAACTGATTCATGAATATAGAACCCAGCTTCATTTGGAGCATATGGACTAAAGATAATAAATTTAAATGCCTGATGTAAGGTAAATTAGACTTGGGATTGTAATGCTGATAGCTTTTTCTACAAGACTCTTATAACATCTGTCCAGAAACTTAAATTTTTTTCAGATGTTTTTCCACACATGCTGCTTCAAATCTCTATGGATAGTGTAAGTTTCCCTCAACAAAATAATTAGAAAAGTTACTTTTCAGTTAAGAAGAAAGAGATATATATTTGACAAAGTAAGACTGTGGAATGTTGTAAGTTTTAGAAGAGCTTTAAATTATAATGAAGATCATCTTGAGTGAGGTCTCCCAGAAGCGGAAACACACATGGTATATATTCACTTATAAGTGGATATTAGACATATATTGTAGGATAAACATACTAAAATCTGTATACCTAAAGAAGCTAAGCAAGAAAAAGGACCATGGGTAAGATGATCAATCCTCATCCAGAAAGGCAAACAAGATGGAAAATTGGAAGAGGGAGAAAACAAGGAACAGGACAGGAGCCTACCACAGAGTACCTCTGAAAAACTCCACCCAGCAAGTTATCTAAGCAGATGCTGAGACTCATAGCCAAACTTTGGGCAGAATTCAGGGAATCTTATGAAAGAAGGGGGAGAAGAAAGACCTGGAGGGGACAGGAGCTCCACAAGGAGAGCAACAGATCTAAAAAATCTGGGCCCAGAGGTCTTTTCTGAGACTGATACTCCAACTAAGGACCATGCATGGAGATAACCTAGAACTCTGCACAGATGTAGCCCATGGCAGTTCAGTGTCCAAGTAGGTTTCCTAGTAATGGGAACAGGGGCTGCTTCTGACATGAACTCAGTGGCTGGCTCTTTGATCACCTCCCTCTGGGGGAAGGGTAGCCTTACCAGGCTACAGAGGAAGATAAAGCAGCCAATCCTGATGAGACCTGATAGGCTAGGGTCAGATGGAAGGGGAAGAGGAGCTTCCAATCAGTGGACGTGGGGAGGGGCATGGGAGAAAAGAGAAATGGTGGGTCTGATTGGGAGGCCATGAAAGAGAGGCTACAGCTGGAATACAAAGTGAATAAATTGTAATAAAAGATTAATAAAATTATAACAATGAATAAAAGAGAATATTAGAAATATAAAGGAAACTGAAGTTTCAGGTTTGAATTGGAACTGTTTTTCTAAATAGATTCATTTATCAAAGCATACCATAATGCCAGTTATTACATGTACAAGTTATTCATGTACAAGTTTTCCCATGAAAGACAGAAAGTAGACTTTACAAAAATAAATTTCACTCATATGCCTATATGCTTAATTCTTAACATGTACAACCAGAGTTCCTGTGCTTAACTTTCGAGTATATCATTTCTTCTCCAGACAATACTAGTGACAATCCTATTGGTATGTGACATTGCCTGTTGAACTGAACTTAATAACATCATTACAATTTTTATTGAAGAATAAAATACTTACTCTTCCAAGTGTTATATTTTTAGCGAAATATAACTTTCCCAAGGTAATATCTTCAGTCAAGTTTGAACTACAACAGTTCTTGATCCAGTCTATGACATAGGCTTTTCTTGAAATCATTGATTATTAATAAAAAAATGACAAGGTTGTATTGACACACAACTGATATCTGAAGACCTAGAAGCAGTTCTAGGAAGTTTGCATAATAGTCAAAATCAATAGATAAACTCTGGGAGAGCTCCTTACCTAAGAGTAGACAATTTAAGAGTTGAACAATATTTCACTGTATGTAGGTACCACATTTCCATTATAGATGTTCATTAACTGACTATTTTCTAAGCCATATTCATGTCCTAGTTATTATAAATAGATTAACTATGAACATAGATGTCTCTGTAACAAGAAGTAGAGTGTCCTGAGTGTATGCTTAGAAGTGGTGTAGTTGGGTCAAAAGATAAATCTATTCTTGGTTTGCTGGGGAACAACCATGTTAATTTCTACAGTGGCTTGCATATTCAACAATAATGTATGAGGTTTCTCCATTCCACCACACCTTCTTTGCTTCCATGAATTGTCTTTTGCTTTCTTAATCTTAGCCTTTATTATAAGACAAAATTTCAGAGAAGTTTTATTTTGAATTTCACTGATGATTAAGGATAGTATACACATTTAAATTAGTATTTCTTAGCTATTTGCATTTCTTCAACTGAGAGTTCTTTATTCAGATTCACAGTCCATGTTTTTTCGCTGTTTGTATTCTTGTTTTATTTTCTAGTTTCTTGTATTTTCTTGATGCTAATCCTCTCTTATATGTAGTTGTCATTTTTTCCCCTGATTTTGTAGGTGTCGTTTCATGTCATTAAAAGTTTTCTTTGCAGTACAGAAATGTTTTAATTTTATGAAATCCATTTTGTTGATTGTTGCTTTTATTTCCTGGGTGAATGGAGTCCTTTTTAAAATTTCCTTACCTGAATCTAAACACTAAAACATCCTTCCTACTCTCTTTCCTGCGTTTTCAGAGACTGACATCAAATATTCAGATCTTTGATCCATTGGAGGGGCAGAAGTCTACAAGAACCAAAGGTCAAAATGGACAAGTAAGCAGAAGTATCTTCTGGACACAACAGGAACTCAGAACTAATACTTCACAGGATGTAGGCTTGGCTGAATTATGCTTGCACAGAATCATACAAGTCAGAATTTCAGCGTGAAGTGGAACGGAGACATTGAGTTCCTGCCTCTAAAGAGGAACTATGACACTCCATAGTTTTAAGGAGAGCTAGCTTTGTTTTCATTTTTCTTTTTTCTTTTTTTTAATCACTTGAGTAAAACATTTTATTCATTAGAAAACAGTCTTTGTGATTGGAGCTCCCCATGCATGAGCCTGCAAAGCGGCCGGAGCCACTCTGCACGTTTCTGACCATTTCCAGGGAAATGCTAACGTGTCGTGTTTTAACTTAGAGGAAAATGCAGAGTGCAAAGCTAGGCGATCTGAAGAGGGGCAACTCAGGAACTTAGACCCCATCTACTGGAAATTGGGACACAGCCCAAGCTAAGAGGACAACTGTATTTTAAAGAGGGACAATGCTCTGGAGTTGTGTGCCTGGTTCATTCCACACAACCTCTGTGGGGTAATCACTGCTGTCCCCATAAGAAAATGTTGTATGAGATGGTATAAGAGACCCCAGAACTTTTGAAGGTGACTGAGGAACAGCACAGCAAAGCTGGAAGCCTGACTGTGATCTGGTTCAGAAAGGACAGTGGTCACCACATATGCTTGACCTTAGACTCTCCTTTATCAGAACAGGGATAGCATCTTCATTTATGAAAGCTTCCCTGACCAGAGGCTGCCCCATCCCTGGGAAAAGGTGAAGATACAGAGGTCATTTTTCTTTTAGAGCTATATATCTTGAAGGTTGAGCCATGCTCCAGTGGATGACCCTATATCTAGGACAGGACAAATTGGAGTCTCTAGATTTTAAATATAACACACACACACACACATATGAAGTGAGGTAAATAAGGAGGAGGTAATAGACAGGGGAATGAGTGTGGGGGTTTTATATGATCAAAATATACTGTACGAAATTTCCAAAAATAAAAAGCTGGCAAGTGAGTACATATCCTATTCAGTCCCCACTTCTATTAGAGAGGACCCAGGCATTGGTTGGGCATTCCCTCGATCTCTGCTCTACCTTCTTTATCTTTATCTCTGTACATCTTGTAGGCAGGGTAAATTTTGGGTCAAAGTTTTAATGGGTGGGTTAGTGCAACCCTCTCTCTTCTAGGAGTCTGCTCTCATTAGTGGGTTTCCTCTTCAGCCTCTATGGCCTCTGTGACTAAGAGTTTCTGCTTCAGTACCCCTCATATCTTCCCAGAAGACTATCCTGACTTAGCTCAGTACTGATGTAACTTGATCAGTTGGGCTGGATGGGAAAGGAAGCTCCCCTTTTGTAAAGAAAAGGAGAGGGGGAGAAGAGAACAGGGATGAAATTATGTCCTTAGGGGAACATCAGAACTTAATGTGGCACCAGGATCGGAAAGAGAATGGTCAGATCCCAGTCAGAGAACAGTGTTCATCCCCTGCTTCAGGCAAGCTCTGCAGTGCTCACAGGTGAGGCCAACTATTTAACACTTAAATTCTCTGTATGTATGGCCAGTCAAGAGTAGTGAGACCACATCTTTTATGTGTGTGTGGAAGTATACTAAGGCTAGAGGATATTTTATCACCTCTGTAGCCCAACACTTAGTCTATGACAGGTACTTAATAAGTTATGGCTGACTGAATGCCTGAATGAATGACAGAAAAACAAAACAAAACAAAAAATTGATCAGCACAAGGAAGGAATGAAAAAAATTACAAGTTGCCAGAGTCTAATGTGATGATGGTTGTGTAGAGGAAAGCCTTTAAAGTCACTATTAAAATAAAAAAAGAAAGTTTTCTTAAGAAAGGAATTTCCAGAAATATCATTAAAATAGTTAGGAACCTGCCACAGAGGGCCTCTGAAAGGCTCTGCCCTACAGACTATCAAAGCAGATGCTGAGACTTTTGGCCAACTGTTGGGCAGAGTGCATGGAATCTTATGAAAGAAGTGGGAAATGGTAAGATCTGGAGAGGACAGGAACTCCACAAGGAGAGCAGCAGAACGAGAAAATTTGAACATAGGGGTCTTCCCAGAGACTCATACTCCAACCAAGTATCAGGCATGGAGATAACCTAAAACCCCTGAACAGATGTAGCCCATGGAAGTTCAGTGTCTAAGTAAGTTCCATAGTAATGGGAAGAGGGACTGCCTCTGACATAATCTGATTGGCCTGCTCTTTGATCACCTACCCCTGAGGGGGGAGCAGCCTTACCAGGCCACAGAAGATGACAATGCAGCCACTCCTCATGAGATCTGATAGACTAAGATCAGAAGGAAGGAGAGGGGGACCTCCCCTACCAGTGGACTTGGGGAGGGGCATGAGTGGAGAAGGGGGAGGAAGGGCGGGATCGGGAAGGGAAGAGAGAGAGGCTTATGGGGGGACACAAAGTGAATAAAGTTTAATTAACAAAAAATAAAATGAAATAAAATTTTTAAATGGAAGAAAAACATAGACAATCAAGGAGAAGAGTGTAACAAACTCAACATAGATATAAATAATTTCATGTAAGGCACATGGATTATATATCTTCATTCTGATAATTTCCAATGAAATAGTTTAAGTTTTTCTTCACAAGTAGGTTACTATATAAAGATTATCACTTGTTTGATTTATTAGTGGTCAAAAGAAGTTTTAAATAAGAAAATTATGATCTGATGCCACTTTTTGATATGTAGATATTAATGATAAAAGAAGTTTGCCAGTTTTCAATATAATTTAAAATATTTGGAATATAAGGTAGAGCATAGATCTGTGGTCTCACTGTTGACCAGGAATGCTTGGTTGATAAGTGTTCATAATGCATGGGAGAAAGAGACTGTTAGGGTCCAAGAATCACTGAAGAAAGACTCAAGTAGAATGCAAAAGCCAGGAGTTCATTTTGCAGAAATTTATCAGCATTCTGGGGCTACCATTCCTTAGAATGGGACCACATTGAGCAAACAGGCTCAATTTAAAGGCAGTTAGGAGATTTTCAGAAGTAATGAAGTAACCTTTCATTTGATTGGTCAGTAGTGACTCAAGAGTTGGGGTGTGGTGGGTAGATTTAGGATTGGATAAACATTTAGGAACTTTCCCCAGTCACTAAAGACTTTTCTCAGTTTTGCTGAATCATTATACTTAGCTCAAGCCTGTGTGTTAACTTTTAAGCTGATTGGCTGCTTTTTTAGCTGTGTTTTTTTCCAGAAATTGTTTTTCTGTGTTACAAAAAACAGAAACTCGGGCCTAGGTAGGCAAAGTTGAAAATGAAGCCTGTCATGGAGTCACATTAGCCAAACAGATTGGGTCCTTATGGCGGTCTTTCGGGAGTTTTGGAGCTATTAGACCTCTCAATCCCTCCTTGAGAAATAGTCCATTTCAAATCATTGAGATGAGTCTATGGGTTGGTATTGTTGCTTTAAAACCATTAGCTGCACAAAGGAAATACACTCCTTAACAAATCTGACTAAAGCATTGATAATATTTGGGCCATAAGTAAGAGCAAGCAATAACAGAAAAATAGGTCCAGTAAGGGCTCAGACCAGAGTGGTTAACCAGGAAGACCAATTAAGTACTGATTCATACCAGAATTGGGGGTGTTCCTATTCTATCTTTCCGGTATCAGTAAAGCTGCTGCCCCTGTTTCTATGGCTCCTACCAGCCCAACGCCGATAAGGGACAAAAAGAGTATAGCTGTAATAGGTTTTCGTTTTATACTGTTTGTGACTGGCCCTAGGTGATAATAGACCTTATGTTCAGGGTAATAGGTTACTTTAGGGACCAACTGAACTAGAACACAGAAGTTATTGGTACCATTTAGGATTACAGTGTGAACAGAAGAAGTTATTTCAGAAGCACAAGCCTACCAAGTATTTCCAGGTGGGATGACATACCCAATGACTTCAGGGATCTGGTTGTCACTTGAAAAATGAAAATAACCTTTTGGAACTGAATTTTCTTAGCAGAGACCCTTTCTAGCAATTTCCTGGAGGGTAAGTTCTCCTCTCCCTGACTGTTGCCATCTACATACTGAAACCTCAGACATTCCATGATCAAGGGGTCTGTAGGGTGTGGTTGTAGCCTTACAGTGTCTCTGATCTTCTGTTGAGACCTTTTCTCCTCATTGTCATAATTGTTGAGAAGTGTCATGCCCAGCATGCTTGTCATGGAAATGATGTAGCTAAGTCTGGATTTTGTCTACTTTCACAGCAGTGGATGTACTCAGGATCACTGTATGAGGCCGCCTCAGGCATGGTACCAAAGATATGTTTATCTTTCCTAATCCAGACCTTGTCACCTGGTTTAAAACAAGGTGGGTTAGGAGGGGGAGCAGACTCATAAATCTCTTTCATGAAAGGCCAGACATTCTTCTGAGTCCTATGTTATGCTTGTAGGGATTTCAAAAAGTTTTGGCTAGCAAAGAATAAGCAAGAATATCAGACTAAAGACTGGGAAGAAGAGGAGGTGGTCTTCCATAGAGCATCTCAAAGGGAATGAGACCCAAAGCATAAGGGGTGTTTCTAGCCTTGTACAATACATATGGAAGGAGGACCACCCAGTCACTTCCATCTTCAAGGGTCCATTTGGTTAGTTCCTCCTTTAATGTCTAATTCATTTTCTCTACCTGACGTAAACTTTGGGGATGATAAGCACAATGAAGTTTCCAATTTATCCCCAATATATTTATTAGTTCCTGGGTTACCTGAGAGACAAAGGATGGTCTATTGTCTGACCCTATGAAAGTGGGCAGTCTATACCTGGGTATGATATCTTTCTGTACCTTCTTGGCCACTACATTGACAGTTCCCTTCTTGGCAGGGAAAGTGTCTACCAATTCTCAGAAGATATCTATAAAGACTAGCAACTACTTATAGCCATAAATTCTCAGCTTTACTTTAGTATAAACTATTTCCCAATTGGTTCCTGGGTGTTGGTTTCTACCCTACTTCCTGTGAGTCCTTGATTTTAGCCAGTGGCATTGATAGCCTGGATAAGGGACAATGAAAAACGATTTTATCAACTATCTTAATAATTCTTTGATTTTCCTTTAGCCCAGATGAATATTCTGGTGAACCTTATGGATTAACTATTGAGCAAAGTCTTTAGGGAGGATGATCTGATCATCATCTCTGTGAGACAGTCTTTCTGTAGACTCCTTGGAATTTGGCTATATTTTTCTGTCTTCCTCATCATATTGAGGTGAAACAGAGGGTTCAGGTGCCACCATGGTTATGAAGGGTTGGGAAAGGTTTAATGTAGTCTCACAGGTTCTTTGAGCTATTGGTGAACTTCCCTTCTGATGACCTGGAGAGTAGATAAGAGCAACTTGGAGAGGGAGCCATAAATATACAAGTGCTAAGATCTCTTCTTTGTTTTTGACAGTTTTACCCTCTTCTGTGAGGAGGCCCCTCTCTTTATAAAGGTCTCAATGCACATATGCCATAACAAAGGCAAAGCTGCTCTCTGTATAGATATTGACAATGTCCGCTTTAGCTAGTTGTAAGGCCTAGTTTAGAGCAATGAGCTCAGCTTTCTGGGCTAAGGTTCCAGGAGGCAATGCTTCTGCCCAGACTTTTCCATTAAAGTCCACAATTGCTGCCCCTGTGTACCTGGTGCCATCTCAGATGAAGCTGCTCCAGTCAGTGAAGAGAGCTCAAGGTATGTCTGGCCATGGGATATCAGGCAGATCCAATCACAGACTTTGGACATGTGCCAATATAAAACAGTCATGCTGAATATTCATATCCATATCTGGGAAAAGGGTAGTCTGCTGTGTTATGATCCCAGTTGTTGGGGCAGGTGAATGGAAAGCCTCGTTGATGTCAGCATGGACTTGGGTGGGTACTCTGCTGGCACCTGCAACTAATTTCTGGGCAGCCAACAGAATACGATCCCTCTCTTCAGTTGTGAAAAGGACCTGTAACAACTGTTGGCAATCGTCCCAGGTAGGCGGGCGGTGAGCATGTCAGAATCTAAGAGATCAATAAGCTTAGCTAGCTTCTCACACAACGTGGGGTTCTGTAATTTCAAATTATATAAATCATTACCAGTACAAGGCAAGTGAGTATAGTATTGTCTCCCGTTACCGTAGTGGGTTCCTGTAGCTTTCAAGGGGAGAATCACAGTGGAGTCAGCTTCCGATACCATTTGATGAGCTGCTCAAGATCTGGTGTAAGGAGGGCTCACTAAAGGATCTGGAAGCAGAGTTCTGCCTCCTCCTGCAGCAAGGGCTTCCCCAGGAGAGGGTGGAGGGACTGGGTCAGCCATAGGGACAGAGATACATGATAGAGAGCAGACATCTTTCTACCAGACCTAAGGAAGGAACAAGGGCTGGGGTGGGGGGGGAAGGGTGCATTTAGGCACCTGCTTGATGGGCAGGATAGAGGGAAGAGGAGCTAGGAAGCATTTAAGCCAAAATGGAGGGAGCCAGGTAGTTATATATGGAACCTGGTCCGGGTGTCCTGGATTGTTGTAGACGTGAGACTTAATCCTGTAAATAATGGGTAGATGAAATGTTCCCTCCTCTGGCCATCCTACTTTGAAGGTGGGCCATTCACTCCTACATGGATGATTAATTTACTACCCTGGTGAACAACCAGACCAGAATCCTACACAATTTGGTGTTTGAACTGATCCAGCACTAAACTCAAGGGGGTAGATGAAGTTTGACCCATGATTAGACACTTCATTCCAAAAATCACAACAACAAAAGTGCAAGTAAGACCAATACACAAACACAAGCAGACACAAGAGGATGAAAACAAAATTCTGGAAAACAAAAGCACAACCCAAACATGTCTTTAGTTGCTCTCAGCCTGTGTACAGGAAAGGCAAAGGGACCTGATACCAACTAGGAAAACTTCTGATTCTCCTTAGGAGCTTGGAGCATCCAATTCTCCCAAAACCTGACCAGAGTCAAAAGGCTACCTACAGGATCTTGGAGCATCCTCAGTTTGTCATCTCTGCCCTTTGGACTGTCTGTGAGTCCCTTTAGCACTTTTGCCTGTGCCACCCCACCCCCTCAGCATTGCACTTGAGCAACTCTCCAGACATAGAGACACAAAGACACCATACAAAACACAGAGTGTGCCCAAAAGTTTAGCGATTGGTCAGGTAGAAAAAGGGAATCCTCAAGCTCTCCACAAACTTGAGTGTAGGACTATGCCATGAACCTGGATGAACCCCCAAATGTTAGGGTCCAAGACTCACTGAAGAAAGACCTCAGACTCAAGTAGTATGCAAAAGCAAGTAATATTTATTCTGCAAAAATTTCACATTACACCCATCAGAATGGCCAAGATGAATAACTCAAGTGACAACACATGCCGGAAAGGATGTGGAGAAAGAGGAACCCTCCTCCACTGCTGGTGGGAGTGCAAACTTATACAACCACTTTGGAAATCAATCTGGAGCTTTCTCAGACAATTAGGAATAGTACTTCCTTGAGATCCTGCTATACCACTGGTAGGCATCTATCCAAAAGACGCTCAAATATACAACAAGGACATCTGCTCAACCATGTTTGTAGCAGCTTTATTTGTAATAGGCAGAAGCTGGAAACATTCCAGATGCTCCACAGTTGAGGAATGGATACAAAATTGTGGTACATCTACACAATGGGATATTATTCAGCGATAAAAAAAGGAAATCATGAAATTTGCAGGTAAA
Source organism: Rhombomys opimus (assembly GCA_010120015.1). Lineage (NCBI taxonomy): Eukaryota > Metazoa > Chordata > Mammalia > Rodentia > Muridae > Rhombomys > Rhombomys opimus. Next base: position 181,177 of record REGO01000899.1, read on the forward strand.
TGGTGGGAACTGGAAAAGATCATCCTGAGTGAGGTATCCCAGAAGCAGAAAGACACACAGGGTATATACTCACTCATAGGTGGATATTAGACATATAATAATAGGATAAACATACTAAAATCTGTATAACTAAAGAAGCTAATCAGGAAGGAGGACTCTGGCTAAGATGCTCAATCCCCATTCAGAAAGGCAAAGAGGATGGACATCTGAGGAGAGAGTAAATAGGGAACAGGACAGGAGCCTACCACAGAGGGCCTCTGGAAGACTCTACACTGCAGGGTATCAAGGCAGGTGCTGAGACTCATAGCCAAACTTTGGGCAGAGTACAGGAAATTTTATGAAAGAAGTGGGAGATAGTAAGACCTGGAGAGGACAGGAACTCCACAAGGACAGCAACAGATCCTAAAATTCTGGGCACAGGGTTTTTTTCTGAAACTGATACTCCAGCCAAGGACCACTCATGGAGATGGCCTGGAACCCCTGCAAAGAGGTAGCCTATGGCAGTTAGGTATCCAAGTGGCCTCCACAGTAGTGGGGACAGGGACTGTCTCTGACATGAATTGATTGGCCTACTCTTTCATCACCTCCCCCTGAGGAGGGATTAACCTTACCAGGCCACAGAAGAAGACAATGCAGCCACTCCTGATGAGACCTGATAGACTAGGGTCAGAGGGAAGGGGAGAAGGAACTCCCTCATCAGTGGACTGGGAGAGGGACAGGGGTGGGGAAGAGGGAGGGTGGGATTGGGAGGGGAGGAAGAAGGAAGGTACAGGGGGATACAAAGTGAATAAACTGTAATTAATACAAATATAAAAATATTCAAGCATGCAGGGACTACCATTCCTTAGAATGAGAACACAAAGTGAGCACACAGGCTCAATTTAAGGGCAATTAGGGGATTTCTAGTAGGAGTAAGGTAACCTTTCATCTGATTGCTTAGTAGTGACTCCGGAGGTGGTGAGGGAATTTAGGGTTGGCTCAACATTTAGGAACTGTCCAGAGTTGCTCAACATTCGGGTTTGCTGAATCATTACACTTAGCTCAAACCCTTGTTCTAACCTTTAAGCTGATTGGCTGTCTTCCTACCAATCAGGCTCATTAAGGCAAAGTTGAAATTGAAACCTGTCATGGAGTCAGATTAGCCAGATTGGGGCCTTATGAGTGTCTCTTTGGGTTCTTTGGAGTTATCAGACCTCTCAAGACTTTTCTCTCAAGGTTGTAGCTTGTGAAGGGATTCATTCATTCAAAAAAAAAAAAAAAAAAAAAAGGAAATGCTTACGTGGCTTGACAATTTTTGTTGTTTATTTATTTGTTTGTTTTCTTCAAATTTGTTTATTTGTATTTTATCTGTATGAATGTTTGACTATCACGTATGCATGTATACCATACGTCCTGTCCTGTTAGAAGAGGGTGCCAGATCCCCTAGAACTGGATTTAAAGATGGTTGTGAGCTGTCTTGTATGTGTTGGCAAATAAACCTAACTTCCTTGCAACAGGAGAAAGAGCTCTATCTCCTAGGCCATTCTCTTAATACAACTTTAGGTCTAGCATGTTAACTATTGCTTTATTTAGTAGATGGAAAACTGTATTAGATATCATATCCTGCTTATTTAAAGAGTTCATAGAAGTCATATGTTCCTGTTATATCTTTGCTAATAATATTTCATTCTTCAAAGTGATTAAGCTCAACCTAAACAGACAAAAATGTCAGTGGACTCTCACAAGAAAGTAGTAGGTAATTCTATTTTAAAACTTCTTATTTATATTTTATTCACTTTATGTCCTTGTTGTAGCCCCATCCCCCACCCCTCCTTCTAGTACCCACATCTCTTTCCCCTCCATTCCCCTTCTCCTCAGAAAAGGTGAGCTTCCTTTCTCGTCCAGTCCAGTTCATCAAGTACCATCAGGACTGAGAATGACCTCTTCCCCTGTGGCCTGGAAAGTTAGTCCCAACAGGGTGAGGTTATCAAAAAGCTGGCAAGTGAATTCCTGTACATGTAGTCCTCATTTCCCTTACTAGAGAACCCACATGAGGCCTAAGCTGCTACATGGTCTACCAAGGCCTAGCTCATGCATGGTCTCAGTAAGGCCCTCTGGGCCCTGGTTAGTTGGCATTCTTGCTATTCATGTGGTGCTCCTCCAGGTCCATTTCTCTTTTCTCCAACTTTTCCACAAGATTCCCTAAGCATCACCCAATGTTTCAGCAACTGTTGTGAAGTGCTGCTGGGCAGAGCATCTCAGAGGAAAGCTCTGGCAGGCACCTGTCTACAAGCTTGTCAGAGGATTGTTCTTAGTGTCAGGGGTTGGCATTCTCCTATAAGATGGGTCTTTGGATAGACCAGGCATTGGTTGGGCATTCTTTGAATCCATGCTCTTTCTGGTCTATCTTTATCCTTGCATATCTTATAAGCAAGGTAAATTTTGGGTCAAAGTTTATTGTGGGTGGGTTGGTGACCTCCTCTCTCTAATAGGAGACTAGTCTAATTAGAGGGTGTCTTCTTTAGTCTCTATGGCCTCTTATACTAGGAGTATCTGCTTGAGTCCCCCTCATATCCTCCCAGGAGCCTACCCTGACTTAGGTCTCTAGCTTGTCTCAGAGACACACCCTACCTTAGTTTCTCTTTTCTTTACAGGCCTTCTGTTCTCTAGCCCTAGCTCTCCCCAGATGTGATCTCCACCCTTTTATTCCTCTCTGACCCCTCTCATAACTTGTTCCCTCTCTTCAGCCACTACCTCTCTCTTCTATCTCCCCTTCTGAGATTTAAACTTTTAACACAGACATAGCAATGCTAAATCACCTCAATGTTTTTTTTTCTTTTTATGGACTATTATTTATATTATTTATAGAACTTACCTATAATTTTCATTCTTGTCGGTAGTTACAAAAATAAATATAAAAACCCCATTTCATCTAAGAAATCACTTATGAGTTTGACTTTTTTGTACATAGCATATTTAATTATTAACAGGCATTTCTGCCACTTTTCAGTCACATTTAACTAATCATTTAACTCATGCAGTATCTATCCTGTGTTTATTATGGTGAGTATGTTGCTAAGAGTCTCAGATAAATCAGTGAATGAAATAGACAAATCACTGCCTTATTTTCTTTGATTCTAAATGAAAATTTTCAGCCAGATTTTTCATTTTATATTAATTATTGAAAAAATCAGTTACTGTCTTTAGTAAAAGATATTTTGGCAAACATTACAACTAACTGAAATTAATCTTTTTCTATACCTTCTTTTCAGTTTGTTTCCAATTCTGTTGCCTAAGTAAATCATTTGTGATTATTTTCATATCCATATTAGTAAAGTTTGTTTACTTTCTTTCTCTTATATTCACTCCTTTGTTACTTCAGACATTTATTTATTGAAAAAACATTTATTAAGTTTTAAAAATGGCCAGATATCATGCCTGAACCACTATAGTAATTTTTCAGCAAGTATTATAAGAGTTTTAAAAAATTTTTTTTAAAAACAATTTTATCATTGTCAATTTTTCTTCTTTCTACTATTAATGACACCCATATGCCAGGAGGATAAAGTTCAGAACCATTAATTTATACTGATATCTTGCCATGTTTTTCTAATGCTCACTTTAACTTTATCATACTCTAGCCAAGACATGACAAGCTGTTCTGGGAACAGTCTATTTAAGTTACCCACAAAGGTGTCTTTTCCTATTTCTCCATTGATTTTTTTTTCTATCAAAAGATACTTCTCTTTCTATTATGACTCAGAAATTCCCAATATTTTATGAAGTCTTTCCTAATGACTTTGACACACTCTTACATATTATCGTTATCAATATCTGTTAACATACTTATAGCTCATTTTGTATTGTCTGTAACTCATTTTTATTGTTTTTTCTCTGAGTGTGATAGATGCTTACTAGGTAGCAAATACTATTAATTTTTAGTACATTTTATTCATAAGGGAGGTGACACACAGAGATATTTATAAATGAGACAATACCACAGTGGTTTTTTTCTGAATCTGTTTCATTGATGCAAACTTTGCTTAATATGTGCTAAGTAAAGTAATAATAAAAACTTTAGTATATTCTTCAGGCAATGGTAAAAAATATGTATATATTATATATATTTATAAATATATTTGTATATAAATATACACACATATATATATATATATATCTGCCATAATCCTATAATCCTATAGTTAAGAAATTTTAATAACAAAATAAAATCAGTTTTTGCTCTACATGCTGCTAGTGACTTGAACCACATGGAATGTGAGCCCGCTTTTGATTATTTAAAAATTTACTCAAAAAAATACTGTGTGGATAAAATCCTGTATTTCAAATTACCTTTATTTAAAAGATGAAACAGGTCAAGGACAATAGCTTATAGCTAATAATCTCAGTATTTGGGAAATACAGGCAAGATTATTGGGAGTCCAAACCCAGCCTAAGGATACAAAAGGGAATAAACAAAAATATTTAAAATAAATTTAAAACTGCTTATAATTTTTTATAAAATCCTTATGTTGTACAATAGAAGCCACAAAATTACTTTGGACTCCTGATGAGACCTAATTGACTAGGATCAGAAGGAAGGAAAAGAAGTCCTCCCCTATCAGTGGACTTGGGGAGGGGCATGAATGCAGAGGGTGGAGGTAGGGAGGGATTAGGACTGGAGGAGGGAGGGAACCATAGGAGGGATACAAAGTGAATAAAGTGTAATTAATGAAGAAGAAAAAAAAATGAAACAAAAAGTACTAGGGTATACTAACAAATGTCAGAACTGGGGCAAATATATAAATTTAGGTACAATATATACTGCACTATTTTTAAAGTTAAAAAATATAGTATAATACTTTAGGTATTGAATATGGCTAAAATTAATATTAAGAAGTAACCAGAAGTATACGTGGTTATACGGTTGAATAGGCAGAGGTAATGAAATAAGATAACTGCTAGGGAAAATACTCCGGTAGAACTGATTGGTTCCATAGAAAGTCTGCTTTCTCAAGTCCTGACAGCCAGTCTCTCCAGTATGGTAATGTGATGGTTGAGAAATAATGCTGTTATAAGTTGGCAGACTTTTCACTGAAGAGCCATCTTTAGAAATGCTTTCCTCCTATTTGTGTGAATGCCGTACACTAGACTGTTAGTGTGCATTGCACATATATTCAGGAGCGCTTGGAGGTCAGAAGAAGCATCATTATCTCCTGGAACTAGAATTTCTGACATGAAAGTTGCGTGGTTTTGGGGTGCCAGGACTGAACGTAGGTCCTCTCCAAGAGCAGTAAGTACTGATAACCACTGAGTCCTCTCTCCTGCCTCTAATTTTCATTTAGTGTGTTTTTCACACTGGGCCTCTTTGTGCAGTCTTGATTGGCTAGCAACTGGCTATTTCATATATGTAGACCAATCTAGTCTGGCCTGGAACTCACAGAGATCCATTTGCCTAACTGTTGGGATGAAGGCCTGTGCCACAAGCTCTGGCCTAAGAATCATTTTAGCTTCATCCTGAGCCAGAGTCCAGCTACTTGATAGAAGTGAGAAAGAAGGAGTTTCAGTCTCATTGCTTATTTTGTAGAGCTCCTTAAAATTTCCTTGAGAATGTGATGCTTAAATAAGTATACTAATTTCTGAAGGGTTTTTCCTTCAGAAGTATCCTTTTGATTATTTAGAGTTTGCTAATCTTTCCATATTGTTATATTTTACCCTTAAATGCGAATTTAATTTCACACACACACTCACGAGAGAAAGAGAGAGAGTAGAGAGAGGATTGATTTCATTGTTCTTTTCCCTGCTCCCTGGGCATTGATTTGTGTCTTCATTGTACCGTAAAGACATGCTTGAATGCCAGCAGACTTTGTGACCTGTTAACCATGTGATTATTCTCAGCAAGTGTGAAAGGATGGAGTTTACGGGAAAAATGTTTGGTCAACTGTATAATTATTATACTAGAATTATTATACTAAAATTTCTACATCATGGGACACCAACACTAATTGTATACATGTCTCATGTGTAAGGAAGAGAATATGTCTGATTGTCTTTTGCTTACTAGTCTACATCAACCTTTTTACTTGGGGGTTGAGTTTGGAAATTGTAGAGATATATTGGTATTTTCATTTGTTTTCTCATGTTGGAATTAAGAAAGTTGACTGTGGAATTTCCAGTTTGTGAACAAAACTCCATATTGTGCTAGAGTGACCACTATCTGAATCTGTGGACATATCAAAAGACTAATTTAAGGGTATAGTAGTGTTAGTTTTATCTTAGGAATAACCAGTAGCTATCTAATTAGACGGGAAAACCACTCTGGGAGAGAACTCAGACCTAGAACGGTAAATTTAGTGAACACTCTGTGGGTAGTAAGATCATAGATCTTTCAGGAGAATCTATTACTGTAACTCCTAGCTCAATATAATTTCTAAATCCATTTTAAATACTTATCTTTATAGCTATAGATAAATGTTGCTTTCACCACCTGTCAGATAAGCTTCTTTTTGCAGCAGGATGAAACTATTATTAAAAGCCACAATTGGCAAAAATGCAGGAGAACAATGACTATAGGATGGCCAGACCTAAATATACATCAACAACAGGATCCTTAAACCTAAAGGTAAGTTAATATAACAGAGGAGGGGGCAGTAAGGTCTAAAGAGCTAGAGGACCAGCACATCTTCGCGACGTAGTGTCTTTAGGATATATCTGGGAAGCCACACACGTGAAATCTCAGCAATGTTATGCTCTCAATAAAACCAGCGCAATGCAAATGAAAATCTGACATTTTCCCACTGCTAGATGAAGATCAGGAAATTAATAACTCCTGAGAAAGGGGTATTCGTTCTTCCCCAAGGATAACTATTCCCTGGAGAGGTTAACAAATCCCAAGTGATCAACCCTAATTGCCTATATCTAGATAGACAGATAGAAACATAGATAGATCAACAAGATTAAATAGGCTCAGCAGGTTATTTCTTTAATGTTATTGATATGAATCAATAATAATCAAGGAAGAAGAGGTCACAGTTTGAGAGGGAGTTGAGGAAGTACCCAAGGAATGGGGGGGGGGGAAGAAAGATTATTGGAAATTTGCAAATATAATACTCATGTATGAACATCTCAGAACGTTTATAATAGAATAAAATTTCAAGTTTCTGTCCACAAAAAAAAAATAGAACTAAATTTACCTAAGTCTCCACAAGTTATTTATGTAGCTGGTAAGCATCTTTAATCTTTAATCCTGAAAACACCTGAAAAAACCTAATTTATGAGAACATATGATAGCTTTTAGTAGAAATTGGGCTTCTCAAATTTCAACTCTAAGACCCAAAATTAGTTTCTATTTTATTAGTTTATCTGAGACTCTAGATGACAAAATAAAGTTGATATATGAGAAATATAGAGATGAAGTTGTAATGTGACACCAGTTTGGTTAATGAGAATGAATTAAACTTGTAAGGCAATTAAAATTAGCATAATCACAGAAATGCAACATGGCAAAGTAATGACGGGGAATTGAATTTACAACTCAGAATATGCACAGTAGAGACAAGAAATAAAAAAAAAATATGAGATTAAGATCTGTGCAGTATAGTGCTTTAATAAGACATACATGAGTATATTATACATGTTTTATTTTTAAATTTATACAAAATATAAGAACAAGAGTCATTTGCTACAAGGATAAATTTGATGGATATTATAGTACATAAAATTAGCCTGGTGTTGATGAAAAAATATTGTAATGGCTCTGTTATATAAAAGGATATTCTCTTTATACATATATATATATGTTATTCTCTTTATATATATGTATAAAGAGAATAACAAAGAACAGCATAGTTAAGACTTTAAATGCAAAATATATTTATATGTGTCTATGTGATGTGACTCTGTGTGTGTAAATATAGAGTAAGAATTTCGCTGCACTTTATTAAATATAGCTGCACTGGGTAAAAAAGAATGAGTTGTAAGATGTTCATTTAGTTCATTCCTGCAACCACTTTACCTAGGTGCTATATAGCACTACAGTGTAAATACTTTAAATATGCAGATTAAAACAAGTATGTGTGCATCACATTTATAGATATTATTTTGTCTTTATTTGTTTTCCTGGAAAATCAGACCCTAAAAAATCTGGAATATTTCAAGTGACATGCCTTTGTATAATTGTGAACTGTATGAGAATTGAAAGCTCTCAGAAAGCCTCAGCCTGAAGCCAGGCTACAGGGGAATCACCAGTGATATTTTAATTACCTTTAGCCTCCCTACCACCTCTCATGAGCTGCTGAATCTTAGGTCAATAATCAACACCCAGTGATGTAATTCGTCATACCTAAACAATGAATCTTCTACAGAAGGCCAAAGGGAATGGAATTGAAGGTGCAAGAGTAGTGCCTGTGTGGTGGTATAAACATATGGTATATTTGGGTTCTATAATCTGAAAGCTGAGATTACAGAAGTATGCCAGCACACCCAGCAATCCTCACTTCTTTAAAGTGATTAGGAAATAACTTGATAAAGAAAAATAAATTTACATATACTCATAAAACAGTAGAATGCCTTCCAGTTTTTTTTTCCATCTCTTCACACCTGTTAGGATTTTAAGCAAAAGCTAAAACAAAAGTCAAAAAACATAATATTCTAAAATGAACTGTCAGAACCATGCTTCTCTGTGGGATGCTAGCTTCTTCTCTAGTTGGAGCCTGGGATTCAGCCTTTTCCCTCTCCCAACATAAGATTTCTCAGGAAATTTTGAATATTTGGGATCTGTTTTTTTCAATAACCTGATTAAAAAAAAAAAAAGACGGGCTTATGTATCTCTCCTTACCTGGGTGGTTTCCTCTGGAGTCACTCTGTAGAAACATAACTGAGAGATCAACCATATCAGCTTGACCAAGACTGCTTATCTATAAATGTCATTCATCCGTTATTGAAAAAAAATCTCATGTTTGTACAGCCCAAGTTGAGCTTGATGTGTGTTGTCCTCTTCTCAATAAGACTATCTTGAGTGGATTCTGTCCTGGCCTATCTACCGTCAGTTTTCTGATTACTCTCTAGGGAGGAGCCAGTTCAGAACTCCTACAATATTACCTTTAGTCTAGAATTGAGGTGATGGAACTGGTTGTGCTTAGTTTAGTTGTGCTTTGTTGTTTTCTCTGAGACAGTGTCCTACATATCCCAGACTGCCTTTGAATTTCCTATATAGCTGAGGGCGATATTGAACTTTTGATTTTCCCATAACCACCTTCCTCAGAGTATTGATGAAAGGCATGTGCATTATGCCTGATTTACACAGTGATGGGAGTGAGGATATGGCTTTGAGAATAATAGACAATCACTCTAAAGAAATCATAGTGCGGTTTTGCACACCTATGATACCAGCACTAGGGGAGGCAGAGTCAGGTGGATTGCCTGGTTTACAAAGGTAGTCCAGGACACCCAAGTTTACAGAGAGAAACCATGCTGCCCTCTAAAAAAAACCCACAGCATCCCTGGACCAGAAAGATATTTTTAACCTTTTGTATCTATTGCTAATTTAAGAATTTTTAAGAATAGAAATAATTTGAAATTAGAATATTTTAAAACTTCTTTTTTTAAATTAATTACACTTTATTCACTTTGTATCCCCCAATAAGCCCCTCCCTTCTCCCCTCCCAATCCCACCTTTCCTCCTCCTTTTTCACGAATGCCCCTCCCCAAGTCCACTGATAGTGAAGGTCCTCTTCTCCTTCCTTCTGATCTTAGTCTATCAGATCACATCAGGAGTGGCTGCATTGTCATCTTCTGTGCCCTGGTAAGGCTGCTCCCCTCTCAGGGGGAGGTGATCAAAGAGCAGGCCAATCAGATTATGTCAGAGGCAGTCTCTGTTCCCATTACTATGTAACCCACTTGGACCCTGAACTGTCTTGTGTTACATCTGTGCAGGTGTTTTAGGTTATCCCCATGAATAGTCCTTGGTTGGAGTATGAGTCTCTGGGAAGTTGCCTGTGTTAAAATTTTCTGGTTCTGTTGCTCTCCTTGTGTGGTTCCCGTCCTCTCTAGATCTTACTATTTCCCATTTCTTACATAAGACTCCATGCACTCTGCCCAACTGGTGGCCATAAGTCTCAGCATCTGCTTTGATAGTCTGCAGGGCAGATGCTTTCAGAGGTCCTCTGTGGCAGGTTCCTAGGCATATATCCAAAAGAGGCTCCAGTACACAATAAGGACATTTGCTCAACTATGTTTGTAGCAGCTTTATTTGTAATAACCAGAAGCTGGAAACAGCCCAGATGCTCCTAAACTGAAGAATGGATGCAGAAATTGTGTTACATCTACACAATGGAATATTACTCAACAAAGAAAAATAAGAAAATCATGAAATTTGCAGGTAAATGATGAGACCTAGAAAGGATCATCCTGAGTGAGCTGTCCCAGAAACAGGAAGACACTAACGGTATATACTCACTCATATAGACATATAATATAGGATAAACCTACTAAAATCTTTACATCTAAAGAAACTAATCAAGAGAGAGGCCTCTGACTAAAATGCTCAATCCCCATCCTGAAAGGCAAAGAGGATGCACATCAGAAGAAGAATAAAACTTATTTTTCAAAATTAGCATTAAGAGAGTCCCAGCTGCATTGGAGAAATGCTTGACACTGGGAAACAATCTACAAATATGACTTCAGAAGTGTTGCAGCTAGTTGCAAGTAGAGGATAGAAAAAGCACTTAAAGATTTCTGTGTCTTTAATGTGTTAATAGTGATTGTAGTTGAGGAGAATAAAGAAAACACTTTAAAGATGTGTATTTTAAGTTTTTAAAGTGGTTAAGATACTCAGGTAAGACAGAAAAAGTAAGATGGAGGGTTCAGTCTTGAAGGACTTATCTGAAGGCTATAAAATTATTATAACAGAAAACCTATTGGGCAAAGGGGAAGCACAGACACTGTATCCTTAATAAAAGGAACTAGAGCTGTCTGAAGCCAGCAGCACTGGTGCTGAAGATGCCTGCAACTCATTATATCATATTCATCATTGGTGGAGTTTTAAGAAGCTAATAAGATATGTGCGGCATGAAGTTAATAACCGCACACAATGGGTGGAGCACTACAGAGCTTGGATTTGAAAATGACCCACAAAACCCATACTACAGTTGCATGACATTAAAGTTCCCTGTCTTTCCTACAGTTTTTGATATTTTTGCTACAGTAGTCATGTTTTCTCAATGTTCTGTCCTACTTCCCATTCCTTAGATATGTTCTTTGTCTTAATAAACTGTCTACTTCTGCTTCTGTCCTATATCTCTGCCCCAGTGATTGCTGCAGGACACAAGATCCCAAGACACTTCCAGAGGTGTCCCCTGAATCCTGATATTCACTGTTAGAAACTTTATTTACGTGTTTGGTCCAAGCCAGTGGTTAGAATAAAATCTTTCTTAATCTAGGTCTAAGGCCTCCTTCTTTTGCCTTGCCAGGATAAATGTTAACACATTCTGACTATTTACAAGCATAGCTGACCAAATCAATCAAAGCACTGTGGCTGTTTACTCAAGTACCCACAGCTTCAGGTAAACTATCGATTATAGATTGTCTGATGTTACTATACTCCTGTCGCAGTGTCAGTCACTTTGACTGAAGGAAGAACCTTACACAAACTCTTAATGTTGGGATTGATGGCTATCCTGGAGATTTCCATTTGTTTGAAGATTTATCAGCATTTAAAGTAGCTAATTATCACTGTCATTCTTGACAATAATATGAAAATATTATCTCCTCAAACCATTTACATAACCATTTATTGATCCATATAAGTGGATCAATAAAATAGCAAAGAGCTTCATCTTCCTATTTATACCTAGTTTTATAGTCAACATGCCTATCAAATGGAATTTTCTGCCAGTTAACAAGTGGACCAATGGAGAGGACAATGCATGTATGAACTGCATGGTTTGCAAGACTTGCATACTTATTAGTAAAATGTATTTATATAAAAGACTTTCTTTTTAAAAATCAATATTAATCACAATTGGTTCTAAAGAAGAACCAGGTGAACAAAAGAAAACTGAAGCAGGAGAACAGAAGAAAATGGAAAAGAAACAGAATTAATTCAATGAAAGGAAATGGACATTAATTTAGAGGAAGATGATGCAGCCAGTACTGATGAAACCTGATAGGCTAGGGTCAGACAGAAGGAGAGTAGGACCTCACCTATCAGTGAACTAGGGGAGGGACATGGGGGAGAAGTAGGAGGGAGGGTGAGTCAAGGACACTAAGGAAGGGGCTACAGCTGGGATACAAAGTGAATAAATTACAATGAGTAAAAAAAATAAAAATAAAATAAAAAAGAAAGAGGAGAGGTAGGAGGAATGAAGAAACAAACAAAAGAACCACAACAAAACAAGAAAACCAAGGACAAAAATGTGGATCCCCAGAACTAGACTCGGGGGAATTCCCAGTGGATTTGCTCACAGCCAAACTCCAAAGCTTAGTCATCCAACTCTGGTATTTGAGTACATTTGATTTGCTGTAGTAGGATGTGCACAGCTTAGAAATGATTTCACTCCGTGGAAATATATATAGATAAAGCATTTCAGAACCCAGGGAGGAACTTAACCATCTCTTCCTTAACTACCCATAACAGCACAAAGCAGTAATCAGCTCTTTCTTACAAGATTACAGGGCTTGTTTCCTTCCTTTCAATGGATAGAAGTTTTGATTCCTAGCTAGGTGACTGTTCAGACATTTCTTTTATTTCTTTTAGGGTTATCTGACTATAAAATTTTAAAATGGGCTAAGTGTATTGGCATACACCTTTATCCCAGTATTCAGGTGGTAGGGGCAAGTGAGTCTCTGTGAGTTCGCGGCCAGCCTGGTCTACAAAGTGTTTTCCAAGAAGACAGCATGGCACACAGAGAAATCCTGTCTCAAATATACACCCCCAAATAAAACTTAGAATGAAAGGCAGGGCTTCTAATTTTTCCCAACACAGTAATTAAAAAGTAAGCCAGCTAGAGTATACAGGTTGGCCACCTTCTTTTGCTGTTGTTGTTTTGTTTTGTTTTTTGAGGAGTTCATCACCTAGAAAAGCAATATATATATATATACATATATATATAATACTTTAAATAGATAATAATAATCCATCTACTTCTCAAAATAAATAAAACTGTAGAATGTCTAGGTGCTCTCAGGAGGGCCTTGAGGGTATTCTTGAAAGTCTGAAACATTGAACAAAGTCCAGTCCATGTCTATATCTGTAACAAATGGTTCCACGCCATCTGGAGGTCATTAAGAAGGGAGTTCACAGGGGAATTAAAAAAGAAAAGTTTTCTCTGTGTCTTAGACTGTATATTCCTTGTGGTGCACAATTGCCATCCCTTTGTAACTAAATCAAGCTTGCTAAGCCGGCTCAGCAGTCATAGTCAAAGAAACCTCTTCTGCCCTCCTTTGGTTAATCAGGCTCCTCCCTGCAGAGCCTTTCATCACGCACCCTTTGTGACTGCACATTTCACTGTATGGCAATTATTTTCCTTATCTTCCTTCTGAGCAAAATTTTGGTCATACTGATCACATCTCTCTTGAACCTCTCCTAGAGCAGGGAGCAATAAGTAGGAGTTTTCACTGATTTGGATGAATGTAATTAAATATATTAGTACTTGCTGGTGCAGAATAAACCAAAACAGAAATTCCCCAACATGGAGCAATGACAGGGTTTAATTGGTTTTTTTTTTTTTTTGGCCATGATAAAATATATTATTCTGAATGAAAATTGTACAAAGCACTTGTTTATATTTTCAAACTTATCATGTAGGAAAAAAACATAGAAGACAAGAATAACTGGCTAAGAATATTCTGTGAACCTGGATTTCATTGTGTCATCACACATTTTAAAAAGAAGGAATAGAAGTGTTTAATCTGTAATATACACTGCATTAAAGGATAAGCTGTAATGAGGAGAAATATACCTGTACACTTCAAGCACTTTTAGCTTTTTTTCCTATGAAAATCATCTATGTAAATTTTGTCTGTATGGATACAGTTTGACAAAATAGGGCAATGTTATATTTTTGGACACATGATCTAAAATAACATCAATTCTGACTGTACTATGATGACAAATATTCTATGTCTTATTTTTTTAATATATTGTGCCACATCCTCATTTAATTAGTTTCCCCTAATATTGGAAATTTCATTTTTATTCAGAATTTGCAAGGAAAAACATTGTTATCATAAACACTGTCGTTAATTCCTCGAATACTTCTACAAGTAACTACCCACTTGGCTACACTCTCAGAATTACTTGCAGGTGAGCCATTTTCATGCTTCTTTGTTAAGTGCTTTGGTTGCAACAAATTAGTAATTCCTTAAGGAAGATGCTTTCTAATTCCTTTCTGTGCTTTAACTTTACAAAATTCTTCCTCTTCAAAACAATTACATACTGTCCGTATTTTTCTCACTTGTCCGGGCATGTATGGAAAATGTATGGCAGAAAAGCATAGGGAGCAACTCTTAGGACTGCTCACGGGGTTATGCAGTGACACTTCAGTTAGAGCGATGATGGATGAGTCTTGAAGCAGAGCCTCTTTTGCTAGCACTCCATGCAAGAGTTAACTTCCCTCTTCCCTCTCCTGTGTTCCAGGTATGCAACGACATGGAGGGACTGGGATGCTGAAGCTAATAGCTTGACACTGGTGCGATCTTTCTTGTGAGAAGCTGCCTGGCTCTGCACTTATCACATCCTGACAGGGAGCAGACTCCCCACAGCCATCTCCATCAGCAACATCTTTTCAAAAATAATATTGTTTTAGCAGTTAAGTTTAAAAAATGCTCAACTTTTTTTTTTGGTTTGAACCTTTTGCCCTTCTCTTGCATCGTATCTTTTAAAACAAATTTCCTGTCAGGTTACAGTTTGCATTATATTCACTTTTAACAAGTGTCTAGGCGTGTGACTAATCCAGAGATAATTACAGTGCCAATCCTATTGACAAAATCGAAACACCGAAATGGAAAAGGCCTACATTTCCACTCTCTTTTCCTAATAATATTAACCTGTCACTCCAGTGCTATATCAAAAATTCCCTGGCTTCCTTCCTTAAATCAAATTGCCCAAAGCCCTAAGAAATCACATTTTCATAAGCAACTTAGTCAGGCTTCATCTACACGCCTCAGGAGTCAGAGTAACACATTGCCTCCATCCCAAACTTCTCTTATGTGATATTAAAAACTCTGAAAACTGGCTTATAGAGCCCCATTTCCCCCACGATTTAGAGGTATTTCTAATTAGCTTCTCATGCTCTAGTTAACATGGAAACGGGTTCCCTTTCAAAGGCATCGTGATGGAGATGTGCTTGTCTCTCAATTATGATCCCCTATACTTCTATCTGCAGTTTTTCCATAAGAAACTTTTCAGCCTATCATGGAAAAAACAGCCAGTGGGAGAACCATAAACAGGAATTTTTAAAAGCTGGAGAAAAGAGTTCATGAAACAACTTACACCTTGTTACTTATTTTGAGTTTTAATAGGAGAACTTCTACAATAGTCACATGCTAGAAGGAAACACTGAGTGAAAAAAGTTACAGAAGACATTACCAGATACTTATCATAAAATTTAAAATGCATATTCCATTGTTCATATGCAGCACTTTAAAAGAAATCTGAGCTTTATAGAAAACATTGAAGTTCAAACGGGAATGCTGTATCAAAAGTGAGATGCAAGGCTAAGTACCTGGATAAGAAGTGCTTCCTCAAGATCCAGCCATACCACTCCTAGGCATATATCCAGAAGAGGCTCAAGTACACAATAAGGACATTTGCTCAACCATGTTTGTAGCAGCCTTATTTGTAATAGCCAGAAGATGGAAACAGCCTAGATGCCCCTCAACTGAAGAATGGATGCAGAAATTGTGGTACATCTACACAATGGAATATTACTCAGCAATGAAAAATAAGGAAATCATGAAACTTGCAGGTAAATGGTGGGACATGGAAAGAATCATCCTGAGTGAGCTGTCCCAGAAACAGAAAGACACACAGGGCATATACTCACTCATATAAACATACAACATAGGATAAACCTACTAAAATCTGTACATCTAAAGAAACTAATCAAGAGGGAGGACCCTGACTAAAATTCTCAATCCCCATCCCAAAAGACAAAGAGGATGGACATTGGAGGAAGAAAACAGGAAACAACCTAGGAACCTGCTACAGAGGGCCTCTGAAAGCCTCTGCCCTGCAGACTATCAAAGCAAACACTGAGATTTATGGCCAACTGTTGAGCAGAGTGCATGAAATCTTATGTAAGAAGTGGGAAATAGTAAGATCTGGAGAGGACAGGAAACCCACAAGGAGCACAGCAGAACCAGAACATTTGAACACAGGGAAGTTCCCAGAGACTCATACTCCAACCAAGTATCAGGCATGGAGATAACCTAGAACCCCTGCACAGATGTAGCCCATGACAGTTTAGTGTCCAAGTGGGTTACCTAGTAATTGGAAGAGGGACTGCCTCTGAAATATTCTGATTGACCTGCTCTTTGATCACCTCCCCCTGAGGGGGGAGCAGCCTTACCAGGCCACAGAAGATGACAATGTAGCCACTCCTAATGTGATCTGATAGACTAAGATCAGAAGGAGAGGGGGACCTCCCCTATCAGTGGACTTGGGGAGGGGCATGTGTGAAGAAGGGGGAGGGAGGGTGGGGGAGGGAGGGAAAGAGGGAGGGGCTTACAGGGGATACAAAGTGAATAAAGTGTAATTAATAAAATAAAATAAAATTTAAAAAAAGAACTTTTTTGGCGTTATATATGGACCCTCAAGGATAAGGGTAAGTGATACACCACTAAACATCAAATTAAAGGCAATAATGAAATGTCTTCTAAAATGTGATACCATGTGGCGTAGTTTCCTCTAAATTACTATGAGGGTACATAAGACAGAGAAAAAATAAAATCATAAGAGAGAGGAGGAAAGAGGGAAATAAATAGGAAAACATTCTGGAACTTTTGATTAATAGCAGTGCCAGTCAATAACCTAAAATCTATGTAAGATCATTTGAACATGTCTTAAATCTTCTTGGCAGTTGGGTGACCAACTAATAGCACACATCTAAGCACACAGAAAGAACACAATGTCTAATCAAACCTAAAGGAAAATTGAAAGTCCATATTCTGTTTCTTGCACTGAAGTTTGTCTATGTGTCAGAACTATCCACTAACCTGTATTATGTTACTCTGCTACATATGTAATTACATGTGTATATTTATGTTTGAATGAAAGATACAAGCATTGTATACTTATGTATCCTATGTTTTATTTCATAGTAATGCTTGTATTTAGAACAACTTGACTTTTGATTAAGTGTTTATAATTTAGAATGAAAAATTTAACCAAAGACTATGTCTTGAAAGGCACTGCACAGAAAATTATACACTACTACATTACTTCATAAAGAAATGGAGGAGTTAGGAAGATGGTTCAAGTGCATACAACCACTGGCTAAATAACAAAACTTGGTTTTGAATCTTTAGGAACATACAAATGAAGCATGTCCACACTATCTGAGCACTGTAGACAGGCAGATCCTGAAATTGCCTGGCCAGCAGAATAGACACAATGTTGAGCTTCAGGTTCAGAAATCCCATTTGAAGATAGTACGATAGAGAAAGAGATAAAAGAAGACATGAATGTTACAGGAATGCACATCTACACAGTCATATGCACAAACACACAAAGAAAGAAAAACAGAAAGATGAAAAGAAGCAGGGAAGGAACGGAGAAAGGAACAAATGAAAGAGGGTAGAAATGAATGAAGAAACTAAAAGCCATGTATTCAGCAGCATTTTTTAATAATTAATATTTCTAAGGATCAGAAAGATGGATGATAATCAGTGAACATATTCAGACAAAAATCTTTTGTCCATCTTTGAGTGGAAAATTAAGTGACACAGCCTTTTTAGTAGGCAGCACATGGAGGCATCTCCCAAAACGTAAATATATACTAATATTTTATCTAGTAATTTTACTTTGAGTGATTTATTATACAGATTCCTGTGCATCTGAGCAAAGATATATATTCAAGAATATTCCCTATATATTCATTGTAAATACATAAAATAAACATACTAAACAGCATGTTAAAACATTTTGAAGTTAAATTAAAGAAACAACATCATTAAAAAAAACAATGAAAATGATGTTCTGTACATGTCTTTATGTTTTAAAAGATGAAGATGGAAATAGCCCATGCTTATTATATACACGGCCGTCTCTACATGGCCATATTTTCTGGGAAGCTAATAGAGATGACAGAAAATTCTTGAAAACGTTGTCATAAATATATATGTAACATCCTAGGGGTCCACAAAGTATATACCATTCCACTAAGTTCATAAACATTATGTCTCTACTAACCAAATAAAGAAGTTTTCTGTGTTCATTATTCTTTAAACAATGTAGCACTGTTATAATAATACAACTTATATTGACAATTTATAGTGCTTTTATTTTTTTTTGCTTTTTATTGTAACCTTAATCGTTATGAAATGATTATTATATAGGATTTCTATCCTCACAACTTCTCCCTCAACCCCTCACATTCTTCTCAAATTCATGACCTCATCTCCTATAATTATTGTTTTATACACACTCAGTGATATATATATATATATATATTAGTTCTACATAAATTGTATATATATATGTACATATATATATATATATATATAGAGAGAGAGAGAGAGAGAGAGAGAGAGAGAGAGAGAGATGAATGAATGAAAGAGAGATAGATAACCTCTTAAGTTCACTTACTGCTGTAATATGAATGTGTGAGTAAGGCTAACATGGTTTGGATTACCTGCCAAAAAAACTCATCCCTTGAGAAAATGGATTCTATCTCTCCCTTTCTCCCTCTTCCCCCACTCTCTCGGCAGTTTTTTTTTTTATTTATTTATTTTATTTTTTTCTTTATTAATTACACTTTATTCACTTTGTATCCCCCTGTGGTTCCCTCCCTCCTCCCATTCCAATCCCTCCCTTCCTCCACCCTCTGCATGCATGCCCCTCCTCAAGCCCACTGATAGAGGGGGACTTCTTTTTCTTCCTTCTAATCCTAGTCAATTAGCTCTCATCAGGAGTGGCTGAGTTGTCTTCTTCTGTGGTCTAGTAATGCTGCTTTCCCCTCAGGGGAAGGTAATTAAAGAGCAGGCCAATCAGTTCATGTCAGAGACAGTCCTGTTCCTATTACACTGGAACCCACTTGGATACTGAACTGCCATGAGCTACATCTGTGCAGGGGTCTTAGGTTATCTCCATGCATAATCCTTGGTTGGAATAGCAGTCTCAGGAAAGACCCCTGTGCTCAGATTTTTTTGGTTCTGTTGCTCTCCTTGTGGAGTTTCTGTCCTCTCCAGATCTTACTGTTTCCCACTTCTTTCCTAAGATTCCCTACACTCTGCCCAAAGGTTGCCCATAAGTTTCAGCATCTACATTGATAGTTTGCAGGGCAGAGCTTTTCAGAGGTCCTCTGTGCCAGGCTCCTGACTTATTCCCTCTTTTCTCCTTCTTCTGATGTCCAGCCTTTTTGCCTTTCTGGATAGGAATTGAGCATTTTAGCAAGAGTCCTCCCTCTTAATTAGGTGTACAGATTTTAGTAGGTTTATCCAATATTATATGTCTATATGAGTGAGTATATACCCTGTGCATATTTCTGCTTCTGGGATAGCTCACTCAGGATGATCTTTTCCAAATCCCACTCTTTATCTGCAAATTTCATGATTTCCTTGTTTTTCATTGCTGAGTAATATTCCATTGTGTAGATATACCACAATTTGTGCATCTATTCCTCCACTGAGGGGCATCTGGGCTGTTTCCAGTTTCTGGCTATTACAAATAAAGCTGCTACAAACATGGTTGAGCAAATGTCCTTATTGTGTACTTGAGAATCTTTTGAATATATGCCTAGGAGTGGTATAGCTGGCAGTTTTTATCTATGTATCGCTCTTCATTTGGAGGTGGGTGCCAATGACCCCACATAGGCATATTGACTGGTTTTGCCCTTATACAGTTCTTGATAACTATATTGCTGAAATTTCAAGGGAGTAGCATTTGCACCATCTCCACCACTTCTAGGAATTGCTGTCTTGCAAAACTCATCCTGGCCCTTTGGTTTTAACTATCCTTGCATCCCTCTTCTGCGATGTTCCCTGACTTGTAAAGTAGGAGTTACAATGTAGCTTTGCTAAAATCTTACCAAATAAACAAATTCATCCCTTTCCCTCACTAATGCATGACTTATGTTTCAATATGAATTGGACTCAATTCAAGCTACAACAGCAACTCTTCCTGACTAATGAGATTTCTTGACTTTTTTTTTATTCTGGGAATGTGCTATCTGTTCTGATTTTCATGGCTCAGACTCAACCTGGATTTAAACTAACTCTCCCAGTTTCTCATTTGCCTATTTATTCTACAGATCTGGATGCATCTCAGCCTCCAGAAACAGGGAGATCAGTTCCTTATAGTCTAACTCTATACATATTTCTTCTGGGCTCCCCATCTTTGAAGAACTTAGAATGATGCAGTAGCTAAGAAATTTTGTTCAGTCATTATTACCTACAAGAAGATATTGCAGAGCACAACTAACCACTTAAGTGAAATAAGGGAGTAAAATATCCCAAGTTTCTGTACATGCTAAGCTTCCCATTTGTCCAGGATCTACATTAAATAAGAAAATATATCCTTCCTAATTTCATATGAAAATAACGTGATTTAAAACAAAATAATCTATGTTCCTCTTGAATGATACTTTTATATTCTGTGTCTTGGGTGTGAGGATTCCATTGTAGTTGTAACAAATGGTACTGGCCACCCCACAGTGACTTAGTCTCTGCATCTTGACCAGTTTAGGAACTCTGTATAGCCCGTGACTACTGAAATAAAAATATACTTTGATGAGAGCTACACTAATATTTAGGTATGATGAAATACATTTAGAATATTTCTATGAATTATATTATTTTTGTTATCTGTTAAGATTTCCCATTTTAATTTTTTAATGGGTACTTTTCAAATCTGCTTTAGATTTTAATAAGTTAAGTTACATTCTCGTCTCAGATGTTAGAAAGAGATAAAAAAGTCAACTTCAAGACAAGGCAATTTCATGACAATTTTGAATTTATGTAAGCATTCTTTATTCATTTTCTTCTTTTTAACAAATCTGCTTTTAAGTTATGCTTTTCCTTAGCTCAGATTTGTTGAAATGATACTAATAAAATTTATTTTTAAATTCTTTCACTTTTGTGCAATGATTATTTATTTGGTTTTCTTCTTATCAGTCCGCCTATGTTATGGGCGTGTTACTTTCACTCATTTATACATACTTCTGCTTCGTATTTCTGTGCTGTGAGAAGGTAGCCGTTGTGTGACCACTATCTCTGGGCATCCACTACACAATGTACTCAGCTCTTACAGTGCTTCTTCTCGATGCTTCTGAAGCAAGAGCTCTTATACTTTTTACTCTGTACAGATTCAGTGACGTGACGTATATTCAAAGAGCTGTCTTTGAAAGCAGAATTCATACCAACTCAGCCAAAGTGGGTTTAAGTAGAAGCATTATCTTTGGTAGATACATTATCATACAGTATTTCAGATAAATCCCAGAAAAAAAAAGTGAAAGCTCATTTAAAAATATTCATAACTCTCCTGGTTTATTATTTTACTATTGATTCCTGAGTCATTTCTGGGCCATCGCCTCTGTGACTGCAAGATGAAGAAGCATCACACTGTCCACTTTTCGTTTTTCTTCATTCTCTGTAAATGAATATTTCATTGTAATCATAGTTTCATGTCCCAAGCAGGGTGCAGAATACTGTATAATATGTTGGAAGGGAAAAGGTGCAAAATAAAAAATATCTTTAGCAAGCTTTTTCCAAAAGATAGAGGAATTTATAAAATACTTACCTAAGAAGCAAGCATTATCTAAATAGCAAATTAATTCCTGAGAAAAGAAACTCACATAAGAAAATAAATATATTTTTTATTTTAAAAAATTACTCATTTATTATTTATTACACTTTATTCACTTTGTATCATTCCAGTAACACCCTCCCTAGTCTCTTCCCATTCCTACCCTCTCTCCCTCTCCCCCTCTGCCCCTCCCCTAGTCCTCTGATAGGAGAGGTCCTCCTCCCTTTCTATTTGACCCTAGCCTATCAGTTCTCATCAAGACTGGCCACATTGTTTTCCCTGGCAAGGCTGACCCACCAGCGGAAAATGATCAGAGAGCCTGCCACTGAGTTCATGCCTGAGACAGCCCCTACGCCCCTTACTAGAGACCCATATAGAGGCCAAGTCTATGGTATACACCTGAGCAAGGGTTTTAGGTCCTCTCCTTGCATGGCCCTTGATTGAGGTATAAGTCTCTTCAGGGCCCTCCGGGCCCAGGATTTTTGGCTCTGTTGATCTCCTTTTGGAGCTCTTGTCCCCTCTAGGTCTTTCTATCTCCCAATTCTTTCGTAAAATTCCATGCATTCTTCCCAAAATTTGACTATGAACCTCAGCCTCTGCTTAGATACCTTGATCAGTAGTCTTGCAGCATCCCTCTCTATAGGCTCCTGTCCTGTTCCCTGTCTTCTCCTGCTTTGGATATTTGGCCTTTGAATGAAGATTGAGCATCTTCCCTAAGGTCTTCCTTGTTGTTTAGCTTCTTTAGAACTATAGATTTTAGTATGTTTATCCTATATTATATGTTTAATAACCATTTATGAGTGAGTATATACCATGTGTGTCATTCTGCTTCTGGGTTACCCCACTCAAGATGATCTTTTCTAATTCCCACCATTTGCCTGCAAATTTCAAAATTTCCTTGTTTTAAATTGCTGAGTAGTATTCCATTGTGTAAATATACTACAATTTCTATATCCATTCTTCAGTTGCAGGACATCTAGGTTGTATCTAGATTCTGTCTATTACAAATAGAGCTACTATGAACATTTTTGAAGTTTGAAAGTGCCTGGAACTCATTGGCAGAGGAGACAATTTCCTAAATAGAACACCAACAGCATAGGCTCTAAGATCAACAATCAATAACTGGAACCTCAGGAAACTGAAAATCTTCTATAAAGAAAAAGAGATTGTCATCAAAACAAAACGAGAGCCTACAGATTGGGAAAGGATCTTCACCAACCCTATATCTGACAGAGGGCTAATGTCCAGAATATATAAAGAACTCAAGAAGTTAAACACCAACAATTCAACAATTCCAATTAAAAAATGGAGTACAGAGCTAAACATAGAATTCTCAGTAGAGGAATGTCAAAAGGCAGAGAAACCGTTAAAGAAATGCTCAATGCCCCCAGTCATTAGAGAGATGCAAATCAAAACAACCCTGAGATTTCACCTTACATCCATCAGAATGGCTAAGCTCAAAAACTCAAGTGACAACACATGCTGGAGAGTTTGTGGAGAAAGGGAGAAAAGCAAACTCTCCTCCACTGCTGGTGGGAACATAAACTTGAACAACCATTTTGGAAATCAATCTGGGACTTTCTAAGAAAATTATGAAGAGTGCTACCTCAAGATCCCGCTATACCACTAGTAGGCATATATCTGAAATATGCTCAACTATACAACAAGGATATTTAATCATCCATGTTCATAGCTCTATTCATAATACTCAGAATCTGGAAAAAAAACATTTTAAATTATAATCTGGTCATCTTTCTGAGAGTATGTGGAGCAGGATTTTAGACTTTGTGTCTATGAGTTTGAAATCCATCAAAATTTAAATGGTAGAACTATTTATTTTCTTTAATTATGCACAGTTTTCTTCTCAATAGATAGAATTACAAACGTGGTGAAGATACCAACTTGACTGAATGGAGAAATAGCTACATATAGAATAAAATACTGCTATGATCATTTCCCTACAGATATTATTTAGATCATTAAGTCAGTAGATAAATAATCAAAATAAACAACAACAAAAAACCCCACTCTTTACAATTAGGACAGGCTTTAAACAATTACAGTCTTAATCTAGGATCTTTATAGAAAATTAAGAAATTTAATATTATTTTTTAGCACTGTGTATTATCTCTAGAATAACTCTGGCATGATTTTATTTATAAGCATACTCATCTTTATTTTTCAATTACCATTTTTAAGTGATGGTAGAATTGTGCAAGTTACAATGAAAATTAAGGTATATATTCCATACATTTACAGCTTGATAAATGTTATTTCTTTTCTTCTTTGGAGCCTATTCCCTTGTCTTCAGCATACAGAAATGTAAAACAAATAAAAAAATAAGTAAACAAAACCCAGTGTGCCTATTGCCTGGGACAATATTTTTATTTAGGAAAGATAACCCAACTCTTAAGTGAAGAACTAATATTTTGAATACTGTGTATGGAAGACAGAATGCTTCTTTGCTATAACAAAGCATTAAAAAAAATCTGAGCTGTTACTCTACATTTTAGATAGCAAAATGAATGCACACATGTGCATGAATGAAGAGCCATGTGCTTTACGCTCAGAAACCAAAGTTGCTTATTTAAGCAGCAGCTGTTGCTGCATCATAAACAGTGCTTATTTTCTTTCTTTGTTTTTTTGTTTTTATCTGGTTTCTTGACTCACATTTCCTGTGAAGATATCACCTGGACTTGTAAGACAAGTAAAAATCAACGTCCTTAAAGCTGCCTTTGTCAAGTTCATGTTGCCCCTGTGCCAGAAAAAACTAGAATAGACAGAAGGCTGGAACTGTAGGTTTGCATTATTCACTGTGTTGGAAGCATGAATACCTGAATAGCAGCAAATGTTTAAACCACACTATCTCAGTTTTAATACTGAGAAGTCTCTTTTGGATACCATCTGATTCAAGAGAAGAAACCCCCTGGTTATCAAACTACAGACCTCCTTTTTACGTGGAGTTCCCCAGAGTGTACCCGTATTGATGCACAAAATCACTTAAATTTTACTTATAGCTCTCTCAACATTGTGATTTGATTTCCTCTTTCAGTTCTGTACAATATCCATTGTTCTGCACCCAGCTAGATACCCAGGCCAAATACAAATCTTTGTGAGTGTCTATTTCTCAGGTCCTTCATTACTTTAGACAGTGACATGAACCAAACTCAGCAAACCTGGAGGCTTCAAACATTTTCCAAATTATTTTTTTTTTATTTTTGCCAGAATCTTCAAGCAGTAAAAACCAGAAAATTCCTGGATGGAGTCCAATAACTTGTAATGCCTTTGACTTTCCGTTTAACTCTTTCCTGAACAGTACTTGAATCATCTCTAAATACCATTCACATTTATTTCTGTCATGAGCATCAGTAGTAGAGTAACCTCTATATTTAGGTGCTGTGAGGAAATAGCTCTTCATTCCTCTCCTGGAGTCTCCTGCAGTAGCTTCCCAACTTTTCTACAGATCTAAAATGTTACATAAATCAAACCGATTTTAAAAATTTAAGGGCATGTCTGAAGTCAATAATCTAACTTCTACCTCAAGAAGTTCAGAAAAGAGGGAGCCAAGATGGCGACAAGCACACACCGTTTCTGAGCGGTGGAATACCCGAACTTCTGAGTTGGTGAATGGAAGGACCTCTAACCCAGGAAGACAACGGTGGAGATTTCTAGACCGACAGGGAACATCACAGGAGGTGAAAACTTTGGTCTCGGGTCACCCGGGGACTTGTTTAGGGAAGGAGAGAAACGACCCTTTGATCTCACGGCACTCCCCTCCCCCAGACCTCCCTCCACCTCCTCA
>REGO01000899.1:213110-241209 GCA_010120015.1 Rhombomys opimus
GGGACTGGGAGGGAATGAGGGTTCGGGGCACGGCTGGGATACAGAATTAATAAAATGTAACTGATAAAAATAAAAATTAAAAAAAAAAGAAGTTCAGAAAAGTCTAATAAAATATAAATAAAATGTATAGAAACAACTATTTGTTTTTTTATATTACAGAAGTAGAGTTTATGGTTGTTAAAGAAATGTCTAAACATATTTTTTCATTTCATTTTATATATTTATTTACTTACTTTATACCTGATCCAAACTTCCCCTCCCTCCATATTTTCATTTGTAATTGTTCCTATAGTCTAGAAAAAATATTATATTTGGTTGTTATATGTCCTAATAGATTCTTAGGTTTTTGATAACTTTATATGTTTAAGGGATAATGATCAGCTATTTCATAGAAAGTTTGTATTGGGGATTGTCTGATTTTTCTCTCAGCATTAATCTGTGTTATTGAATTAGAAAAAGATGTGAGGTTCCACTTTCATTGCATCATTTACAGGATGCACACTATTCATGAGATTTGGGAGACAGAGGAAAGAAAAACAGTCAGCCAAGAGGCTGGAGATCATGTGCTTTGCAGAGGACCACAGTCAATT
This sequence comes from Rhombomys opimus, assembly GCA_010120015.1. Classification (NCBI taxonomy): domain Eukaryota; kingdom Metazoa; phylum Chordata; class Mammalia; order Rodentia; family Muridae; genus Rhombomys; species Rhombomys opimus. The sequence goes on from REGO01000899.1 coordinate 213,701, forward strand.
TCCCAGGGTGCACATCAGGCAGCTCACACCACCAATAATCTCCCTTCCAGGAGATCCAACAACATTCTCTGTCCTCACATGTGAGTGCCTGCTTGCACTCACATGTGCATACTCACACACAGATGCACACAGTTTACACATAAATAAAATTAAAACTAGTTCCTTAAAAAGCAAAACCTAACTGACACTGAGGTCAGTCCCAGCTAAGTGGCATGTTCACACTGCATTCTGTGGTAGGTGGGTATGGCCCACTGCTAATCTAATAAAAAACTAATGTGATCCTGGGCATTCACATTTTTTTTGACAATTGTTACTTTCTTTTGGTAGGTATGGAAATAACTATTTCCCTATATATGCTTTTCTTAGGAGCTTAAGTTATGCATTCACTTATTCAATCATTCTCAGAATTCTTTAGGGAAAACAAGACAAAACAAAACAAACAAACAAACAAAAAAAAAAAAAAAACAAGAAATCCTAACATGTGAAGAGTGGAGGCAAAAAGGCTTTAAATCTAAACAAGGTCCAGCTTTCAAAGCAAGTTGCAGGCCAACCTTGCCCATATGATATCCTGTCGCAAACAGGCTAACCAATGAACTAATAAGCAGTAGGTAGCAATAAATAAAACTTAATGGATTAGATTATTAAAATGTGGAAATTGGTGTGAAGTGACTAGCCAAAGGATTTTTGCAAAGTATACTTCTCTCAGGGTTGACTTACATTTTCATAAAACATAATTAACAATATCTCAGTCTCTAAAAGGAGATTGTTGAATATTACATAAAAAAGTGTAGTACATGGAACCAATGTCTATTGTTCTCAGCAAAGTTATGCGACTAAGTATCCTATGAAAATATTAGTAGGATTTAAGACACCATGTTTTTGACAACAAGGTTCAGCCTATGAAGACTCTTGGCACCAAGACTGATAATTTGAGTTTAATCCGAGGGACCCACATGGTAGATGATACCTTGCAGCTACTGCAAGCTATCCTATGACAGTCTCACTCTAGGCATGATATGCACGCACAGGAACATACACATGCACTCTCCCACACATCCACATATACGCCTACACATGCACACATATGTACAGACATAAATGCATACATGTTGCACACTATACACACATGCGTACGTACTGCACACACATGCACAAACACACATAACAAATTAAATAAATATAACAAAAATTAAAACTGTTAAAATATATTACATAATATGACCCTTAGTGGTACAACAATGTGACCCCATGTGCTTTGGATGTGGAAGCAATAATATCACAAATCAAGGCCTCTCTATACTAGGAAAGTAGCACAGCAGCAGCCTGCTTGTTTGCTATCCTCAGCATCCTAGGTTCACAATGTAGTACTCCCTTAAAAATCAGTACATAAATAAATTGCATATTCCATCCGGTTTAAAACTACAACTCAAATAGCATATTCTTCAAGTGAGAAAAGTTCCTAAGAATTGGAGAAGTCAGAGCTCTTATTACTGTTGTATATTCCATTCCAGGATTCAAGACATGCAATTGTGTAAATGTCTATGCTATTAAAGATATTTTGGAAGAAGGACAAAACAGGAAACATGACAGGAGCCTGCAACAGAGGGCCTCTGAAAGACTATACCCAGCAGTAAATCAATGCAGATACTGAGACTCATTACCAAACTTCAGGCAGAGTGCAAGGAATCTTAGGAAAGAAGGAGGAGATATTAAGACCTGGAGAGGACAGGAGCTCCCAAAGGAGACCAACAAAAAACAAAATATTTGGGCACAGGGATTTTTCTGAGACTGATACTCCAACCAAAGACCATTCATGGATATAACCTAGAACCACTGCCTAGATATAGCCCATGACAGTTCAGTGTCCAAGTGGGTTCCCTAGTAAAGGGATCAGGGACTGTCTCTGACATGAACTCAGTGGCTGGCTCTTTGACATCACACCCCTAATGGGGGAACAGCCTTTCCAGGCCACAGAGAAAGACAGTGCAGCCAGTTTTGATAAGACCTGATTGGCTAGGTTCAGATGGAAGGGGAGGAGGTCCTCCCCTATCTGTTGCTTTGGAGAGGGGCATGGGAGGAAATGAGGAAGGGAGGGTGACATTGAAAAAAAATAGAATTATAAAGTACAGAGCAATTGATATTCTCATAACTGAAAAAACTTTGAGAGTTGTTTTAATCACTGCTGATCAATATGAATAAAAAGATTCAAAATTTTACAAAAGATTTTTTTTTTATTTCCAAAAAATGATATGCATTGTATAGAGAGTGAGAGCGGTTTATCCTACATGCCTTCTAAGCTAGATCAACTGACTGTCCTCCTACCCTCTGCTGGCACAACTGCCTTGCTGATTCTTTTTATTTATAAATATATGATTCACCACACCCTCTGAAATCATGCAACACTTTTAATCATGCTTCTGGCTTATCTCACCCATCACTAGGTCTTCCAGGATCATTCATATTGTAACAGGAGTATTTTCTGTGATAGTACTGAACAGCATTTCAAGTGTATACATATTGTGTGATTTATTTTTTAATGACATTTTCATTCATTAATTCAATTTACATCTCAGTCATATAGTACAGTTTAGACATACTGCAATGCTAAGAGACCAAGGAGATAATCCAAAAGGCATCTTAGGCTTGATGTAGACTCAGTAGTTAGGGGGATATATCTGACATAGACTAATTTCCTGCTTTGTGATCATACTATAGTATTTTTACCAATTTTTCCATCCAAAGATTTTTAGTTCAGTTGGCTTTTGTGAATAATATTATGATAAACATACAGTGGTGATTATGATTCCCTGGGAACATGGATGCATACCATTAGTAGAGCTAATGCTCGATCATTTGATTATATGTAACTATATAGATACAGATATAGATTTAGATATGGATGTATGTCCTGACTCTTTTACATGACTGTTAAAATCTGAATTTCAACTAACGGTACACAATAGTACATTTTTCTAAACACTCTCAAAAGCATTTGGAATCCATGTTTTGTTTTGTTTTGTTTTTGTTGTTGTTGTTGTTTTTCTTTTTTTTTGATAATGGATATTCTGAACGACTTGAGGTACATTTCATAATGTTTTTTATTTGCATTTCCTTGTTGGTTATTCCTGATTTCTCTACTTATTGGCCTTTGATACATCTTCCTTGAAGAAATGTATAGGCCTATTTTTCCCCAATTTTTAATTGGGTTATCTGTTTTTTTTTCTTATGGAGTTGTATGAAGTTTTATAAAGTTTAAACATTAGACCCTTATTACATATGGGTTTTCAAAATGGCTTGCAATAGATACTTTTCAGTTGTGACATTTTGTCTTCTTTGCTGTAGGGAGACTTTTAGCTCTGTGAAGTTCCATTTGTGTATTATTCTTCTTATATAACTTCATGTTTTGCTGTGATATTCAAAAATCTCAGCTCGAAAATCTGTATCTAGAAACATTTTTCTTATATTTTTTCCCCAGGACTTTTATATTTTGGGCCTTATATTTGTATCTGTTGTCTATTAGTTGGAATATTCATATATTCTCAGACATTGTTTTTTGGCATATAAAATACAGTTTTCCTTTAGTTGTCTTATTGCTCTAGCTAGGACTTCAAGTATTATGTTGAAGAGATACAGAGAGAGTGGGTACCCTTGCCTTGTTCCTGAGTTCAGGGACAAGGGATTGATTTAAGTTTCTCTCTACTTCGATTGATGTTGGTTATATACTTGCTGTATATTGCCTTTACTATGTTTAGGTATGTGCTTTGTATCCCTGATCTCTCCAAGACTTTAAACATGAAAGAGTGTTGGAATTTGTCAAATGCTTTTTTGGCACCTAAAGAGATGATCTTGTGGTTTTTCTCCTTCAGTTTATTTATGTGGTGGATTACATGGGTGGAGTTCCCTATATTGAACAACCCTACTTGGTCATGGTGGATGATATCTTTTATGTTTTCTTGCATTTGCTTTGCAAGCATGGTACTGAGTATTTTTGCATCAATATTTATAAGAGAGATAGGTTTGAAGTTATCTTTTTTTGTTGGGTCTTTGTGTGGCTTAGGTATCAGGGTGACTGTGGCTTCGTCAAATGAGTTTGGTAAGGTTCCTTCTGTTTCTATTTTGTGGAATAGTTTGGAGAGAATTGGAGTTAGCTCTTCTTCGAAAGTCTGATAGAATTCTGTCCTAAAACCATTTGGCCTTGGCCTTTTTTTGAAAGGGAGACTTTTGATGACTGCTTCTATTTCCTTGGGGGATAGAGGACTATTCAATCTATTTACCTGATATCGATTTAATTTTGGTATACACAATGGAATACTACTCAGCAATTAAAAACTAGGCAATCATGAAATTTGCTGGCAAATTATGGGAACTAGAAAAGATCATCCTGGGTGCAGTATCTCAGAAGCAGAAAAACACACATGGTATATACTCACTAATAAGTTGATATTAGACATATAATATAGGATAAACATATTAAAATCTGTACACCTAAAGAGGCTACCCAAGGAGGACCCTCGGTTAGATGATCAATTCTCATTTGGAAAGGCAAAAAGGAATGGGCATTGGAAGAGAGAGAAAACAGGGAACATGACAGGAGCCTACCACAGAGTACCTCTGAAAGACTATCCATCAAGGTATCGAAGGAGATGCTGAGGCTCATAGCCAAATTTTGGGCAGAGTGCAGAGAATCTAATAAAAGAAGGGGGAGATAGGCAGACATGGTAGAGACAGGAGCTCCACAAGGAGAGCAACAATGCCAAAAATCTGGGCAGGGAGATCTTTTCTGAGACTGATACTCTAACAAAGGACCATGCATGGAGATAACTTAGAATCCCTAGAACACCTGCACAGATGTAGCCCATGGCAGCTGAGTCTCCAAAAGTTTCCAAGTAATGAGAACAGGGACTGTCTCTGACATGAACTCAGGGGCTAGCTCTTTGATCTCTTCCCCCTGGAGGGAGCAGCCTTACCAGGCTACAGAGGAAGGCAATGCAGCCACTCCTGATGAGACCTGATAGGCTAGGGTCAGATGGAAGGGGAGGAGAACCTAGCCTATCAGAGGATTTCGGAAGGGGCATGGGAGGAGAAGAGGGAGGACAGAATTGGGAGGGGTCAAGGGAGAAAGCTACAGCTGGGATACAAAGTGAATGAATTGTAATAAAAATAAATAAATAAATAAAAGGAAAAAAGAAAGGAAGTAAACAACTTAACAGTTTCAGGAAGTCCCTGAACAGATTCCTTAGGTAGACAACATCACCAAGAGCACACAAACAGTGAAGACCATTTAGAGTAACTATAAAATAAGGCAAGATACAAAGATTCTCAGAGAAGCTTGGAATATTGGAGGAAACAAAGAGTGCTTGTGAGCTACCTGAAAGAAGCTCATAAAAACTATCTGGGCAGTAGCTAGGACACTTTCCAGCTTATTAAGCTGCCTGCAGGCTGTGCAGCATGTTCTGTGTTTCCAGCTTCTGTGACCTGTGACCCATGTGGGCTTGTATGATGCAGATGATTTGGGGTCATTTCTGCTATTGCAAGTAACCCCTCTCCCATATTCCAGTATGTAGCCCTGATAACACTATTTCACCAAGTTGAACTTTGGTGGTCTCTGTGTTTTCGGTGTGTCATTAGTTACCTAGCTCCAGACAATATCTCTCCCCATGACAGAAAATTCTGTCACACACACACACACACACACACACACACACACACAAATGAAAATCTTGTTTTCTAGTACAATCTCTTGAAATATCATGAATATCAACAATTTAAATGCTGAAATTGAATACACTGTTTTTAGAGAGAAGTGAAACAAATAAATTCAGTAAGATTTTTCATTGAGGAATAGTGTTGATCAAGAAAGACAGAATATAATAAGTGTTAAGAGACATTTTAAAAAACTGATTGTGCTCTTTAATTACTTCCCCCTGAGGGAGGAGCAGCATTACCAGGCCACAGAAGAAGACAATGCAGCCACTCCTGAGGAGACCTAATTGACTAGGATCAGAAGGAAGGAAAAGAAGTCCTCCCCTATCAGTGGACTTGGGGAGGGGCATGCATGCAGAGGGTGGAGGAAGGAAAGGATTGGGAGGGAGGAGGGAGGGAACCACTGGGGGGGGGATACAAAGTGAATAAAGTGTAATTAATAAAGAAAAAATCTATTATTATAAAAAAAAACCTGATTGTAGGAACAGATACAGAGTGTAGGATAGCTTAGTACAAAACAAACAACAATTTAGTTACAAAAAGATTAAACTGGGCTAAAAACAAGAAACAAAATGGAAATCTATTCAATTATAAATACTTGACTTAGTGATTTTTGTTTTGATGAAGACTCATGCACATAAAGGATAGATACAGCCTGAATATTCATTTGTTAGAATTGTTTCAAATTCTTTCCTCAATTGTATTTGGAAGATCAGTTGAACCACTGGGTAACCTCCACATCTGTTGAACATTAACTCCACAGTCACTGATTTCTGTTTTCTTTCCAGCCGTGTGCTCTCAGAATTTAGGCTGAATTTAGAACAAATACCAGAACGAGAGAGAATAATATCCAAATAGCTGGGTACTTAACCTCTCATGGCCCTCAAAGTTAAACTGGATTGTGTAGTTTTCATTTCTGCCTTCATATAGTGCTTATTTTCCTTCCTGTAACAAAGGGCCTATGTTCTTCAGAATTACAAAACTTTATATTGTTTTCTTCTATGTTGGTCCTATGGACAAAGCAATATTTCCTGTTATGGTAACAAAGGAACAATTGTCCATCTGTTTGGAAAAGCATGTTGCTTCAAAAGTGTAAAGTGTTTCTTTTCTAGCAAGGCAAAACAAATAAAACTAATTAAAATAGAAATATTTTGTTCCATATTGTTTTTACCTTGAGGGATCCAGCAGTTCTGGTTGAAACATAAATTTATTCTTCTTTTTTTTTTCATTTATTTTATTTTATTTTAATCACAGGCCATTCACTTGTATCCCAGCCGTAGACCCCTCCTTCTTTCCCTCCCAATCCTACCCTCCAAACAGAAAAAAAAGTCATACTTTAAAGTGATAACGTCTTGATATTTGAGAAATAAAGTAGCTTCTACAATAAAGGCAATAAAAAATAAGAGTAATTTCTACAATCTCTGGTTTAAAAGGGGTGTTTCCCTCACCTTCTTTTTGGCATGTTTCTGTTACTTCATTCATGATAATAATTATGAGCAATTAAAGGCCACACAAAACAACATAAGTACACATTGGGGTAAATAGTTTGGGTTTCATGAAACAAAAGAGCACATTACAAATAAGGACTCTAAACAGCACTGTCATCACCAGACCAGGCAGCTCATGTCTTGCCTGTCTTATCCTCTGATAAGCAGGCCTCACTAACTCTCAGTGTTAACCCATGTCCCTAAAGTGAAAGTGTCAGACATTTCAAATAAAGCCTTTTTTGGTGGTATTTCTAACATACTGTCAGTGACTTGAGAGAACAGAAAAGTGTAAGATAAGAATTCACAGTCTAAATTCGGAAACACTTCAAAATCACCTTCTAAAGGAAACACCGAGAAGATGCTTTGAAAAATAGTAATGATAACAAAGCTACAAAACTTCACTAGAAGAAAAGCATGGGAATACTGAACTCTTGATTTTATTTCATATTGACAGCTAACCATTGTAAGATCATGGTTTTCTCAGAGAGGCAATAAGAGAGATCTTAGAATATAGAAACATATACTGCTATATCAGTGTACTGAAGTCATACTGCCTTAGTTTATGTCCAAGTAGACCTAAAAGTTAAGCATCATATCTCTATACTAAGGAAGAGTAAAGTGACTAACATTTTTCTATAGTAAGCTAATGTACTATAATAAGCTATCCCTAATTGTATTCTTTATTCTAAAAGGGGGCTAATGACATGGCTCAACAGGTGAAGACAATGATGATTTTGATGATGGGTTTGATTGTTCAGGGAATGAAGCAACCCAAGCAAACTTGTTCTCTTACCTTTACCTCAGGACTGTCCACATGCATGACACAGATTCATGCAGAGTAAATAAATGTAAAAATACAAAAATTAAGAGTTAATATTCTTTAGTTAAATTGTAATTTCATGTAGTTATCTATACAAATTTGACATGGGTTTTTAGTAAAAATACAACTTTATTATTTTTTTTGCACGAATTGGAAAAATTTGGTGAAGTTACACAGAAACAAACAGGATCTGTGTTTCTTTCATCAACAGAAAGACATATTTGACTTACATAAAAGAAGAAACATAAATTTCTTCTTTTTTCATTTATTTTATTTTATTTTATTTTAATCACAGGCCATTCACTTATATCCCAGCTGTAGCCCCCTCCTTCTTTCCCTCCCAATCCAACCCTCCCTTCCTCATGTCCTCCCTGCCCTCTTCCAAGTCCACTGATAGGTGAGGTCCTCCTCCCCTTCCATCTGTCCTTAGCCTATTAGGTATCTTCAGGACTGGCTTCAATGTCCTTAGCTGTGGCCTAGCAATGCTGCTCCTCCCTTAGGGAGGAGGGGGAGATAAATGAGCCAGCAATTTCTTCTTAATTGCAAAAGTCAATGCAGGACATGGAAATGGTTCTGTAAGTCTGCCCACCCCAGTTCAATCTCTCAAGCCTACAAGAAGGAAGAAGAGAACTGACTCCTCAGAGTTGTCCTATAGTTTCTTTATAAGAGTTCCTGCTGTTATCGAAACACACCTCACCACACACACACACAGTATGTGAAAGACTTAATGTCACCACAAAAATATAGAGAAAATAAGAATATAGAGAAACTATACTAAGCAGTACTTTTCAAATTACAAAGCACTCCCTAATAACCACATTAGAAACCTTATAGGCTTCCATTTAGTAGAATTTATATCACATATTTTGACAAAATATATGAAATACTAAAAGAGATAAAGTCGCTAAGGCTTCAAAATACTGTCATTTTCAAGGTTGTGAGGAAGATTACATAACTGCCATTGTGTAGAGCTAAATTCAGATATCCAGCTGCAGTAGATATTAATGAATTAAAAAATATATGTAAAATAAATTTTAGGTAATTATATGTACCTCACACATTTTTCAACTATTAGAAATTAGATATTTAAGCACAAATAATATTTTAGAGTGGACTATTACCATAAAATTTAATAAGAACTCACAAACATGATGAGATCTTCATAAAGTTAAAGTATACAAAATAGGTAACAATAGGGTATCGCACACAGAAGCTAACCATTGATTTCATGGACTAACACAGAGCAGAGGCCATCAGAAGCTTGAGAGATAAGGATGGGTACAAGGGTTGGATAATAGGTATCAATGGGAAGTTAAACACAAGAAACAGGTGTTAAAACAGATCAGGGTAACTATAACATGCACAGTTAGTAATATGTTTTATAAAACTTACTAGGAAAAGAGGAGTTCAAAAGTCCCCAGTATCAAAAAATGATATGGACTATGTCAGGACAGGGCTGAGCAGCATAGTACTTGCCTCGTAATCTTGAGCCCTGGGTTTTATTGCAAGAAATTTTAAAAGATGAAAATCACCAGTGGTCTGCCCTTTGATCACTTCCTCCTGAGGGAGGAGCAGCCATACCAGGCCACAGAGGAAGACAATGCAGCCAGTCCTGATGAGACCTGATAGGCTAGGGTCAGAGGGCAGGGGAGGAGGACCTCCCCTATCAATAGACTCAGAAAGGGGCATGGAAGGGAAGGTGGGATTGGGAGGAGACAAGGGAGGGGGCTACAGCTGGGATACAAAGTAAATAATTTGTAAATAGTAAAAAAAAAAATAGAAAGATGAGAATCATAACTTCCTTTATAGGATTGTACACATTGTATACATGTGTTGATTTCACTAAACTGTGCTCCTTAAATAAGTACAATTTTATATTCTTATTATTCTTATATTTTGGAAGTTTCCCAGATTTCCTGGATATTTTGAGCTAATTTTTTGTTTGTTTGTTTGTTTGGCCAAGATGTCTATTTCTTCTATCATGTCTTTAATGGCTTGAGAGTCTCTCTTCTATTTCTTACATTCTGTTGTTAACACTTGCCTCTGAAGTTCTTGTTTAAGTTTTTAAATGTTTTATTTCCAGATTTGCCTCACGATGTGGTTTTTCCTTATTGATACTATTTTCACTTTAATACCTTAACTCTTCTATTCATTTCCTTCTATTGTTTATGTCTTCATAAACTTTATGAAATTTATTCATTTTCTCTTTACAGACATTTATCATATTTAATCCACTATTTTTAATATATTTATTTTTTTATTAATTACACTTTATTCACTTTGTATCCCAGCTGTAGCTCCCTCTTTCGTTCCTCCCCTATCCCACCCTCCTTCTCTCATCTCCTCCCATGCCCCTCTCCCAGTCCACTGATAGGGAAGGGCCTTCTCCCCTTCCCTCTGGTGCTAGCCTGTCAGGTCTCATCAGGACTGGCTGCATTGTCTTCCTATGTGGTCTGGTAAGGCTGCTCCATCCTCAGGTGGAGATAATAAAAGAGACAGCCACTGAGTTCATGTCAGAAATAGCTCCTGTTCCCCTTACTGGGGACCTCACTTGGAGACTGAGCTGCCATGGGCTACCTCTGTGCAGGGGTTCTAGGTTATCTTCGTAAATGGTCTCTGGATGGAGTATCAATCTCAGAAATGACCCCTGTGTCCAGATATTTTGGTTCTGTTGCTCTCCTTGTGGAACACCAATCCCGTCCATGTCTGTCTATCTTAAGGACTTTGTTTTTTTCTTCAGCTATGTTACAGTTCTCAGAGCCTGGTATGGAAGGTTTGGAGGGCTTTAGTGGAAACATGTCCTGCTTGTTATTGATTGTGTTTTTATGCTGGTGTCTAGGCATCTGGGTTTGAAATGATTATTATTTACATGCTGATATGTAGTCTTGTCTTTGCTGTGTTTTTGTTTTGTTTTGTTTTTGTTTGTTTGTTTGTTTTCTGTTGCTCTCTCTGGTTCATAGAATGATGTGATGGTTATGTGTTGTCTAGTAGGGAATTCTTCTGTGATATTGCTAACAGTGACAACTGGAGTGACTGGGTGAACTGTATTTCTAGGTTTTAGGAGAAGACACTTAGGAATTGGGGGTAGGCTAGGAGAGGAGCTGAGGGGATCCATGTGTGGGAGGAAAGCTGGGTATTTCATCAAGTTCTGCTGAGTCCCATAGGAATGCGGACAGAGAGTGAGTAGAGGCTACAGAATGTGATCTGCTGCAGAGCTGCAGATGAGACTCAGAAGAGTGGAGGAACTGTGAAGCTCTGAAGCTAACCTGCCTTCTTTGTCTACTTGCTTCTCTGGCAATCCTATTTTTTTCTTTCTTTTTTTAGTTATTACAATTTATTCACTTTGTATCCCAGCTGTAGCCCTCTTCCTCTTCCCCTCCCAATCCCAGCCTTTCTCCCTCTTCACCTCCCATGCCTCTCCCCATGTCCACTGATAGGATAGGTTCTCCTCCCCTTCCACCTGACCCTAGCCTATCAGGTCTCATCAGGACTGGGAGTATTGTTTTGCTCTGTGGCATGGTAAGGCTTCACTCCCCCCATGGAAGGGAGGAGGTGACCAAAGAGCCAGCCACTGAAGGTCAGAGACAACCCCTGCTTCCCTTACTAGGGAACCCATTTGGAAGCTAAGTGATTATATTCCAACCAGGGACCATGCATGAAGATAACCTAGATCCCCTTTGCTCAGGTGTAGCCCATGGCAGTTCTCTGGCAATCTTGATTGGCAGGTTCTCACAGAATGCCTGCTGAATTAGCACTGGGATAATAGGATAAGATGAGAAGAAAGTTGGAGCAGATCTCTGTGGTCTGCAGGAGAAGAATGCAGAGAAGAGGAGCTGGCCATATCAGATGGAATACAGAGTCTTGTGTGAGACTGAAGAACTGGACTTAGAGAAGTAGAGTGAGGTGTGAATATAGAAAGGGGCTGCTTACTTTCCTGGCTGTAGTGGCCTGAAGGGGCAGGAAAGGAGAAGAGTTAGTAGCACAGATTGTCTATTGGAGTTGGGACCTGGGAAAAATAAAAATAAAGCAATGAGTGAGGGAGACAGAAGGTTGGAAGCAAATAACTGTGTGATCCAATAGAGATGCAGGAGGTCAGAAGACAGAGACAAGAGTAGTTTGTCTATTACAGAACTAAGAAATAAATGGGGGAATTGGATTTGGAGGAGAAGGGGAAGAGGGATTGGTCTGCTGTTAGCCTACCTATTCCCTAGCTGGCATCTCTTTTCCCATTTCTTAAAACCAGAATTAGCCATTGAGATGCAGATTTGTAGTCACAATTATTTCTATTTTTGAAGGGGAGGCATAAAAATTGGAAACTCAAGGCCATAATGACCTTACTGAGTCAATCCAAGTACAACCATTGCACTTAGCAAGACTCCCAAATTATAAATTCAAGACAAATCTAGATGTGCAGCTCAGTGGCAGAGTGCATGCCTAGTGCCTTAAGTTCCACCCTCAGTAGCATCCAAAAAACCAAAACAAGAGAAGAAACATAAACATAGACGGTTTATAAGGGAATAACCTTAGAGTAGGAATCTCTTTTTTAATTTAAAAATGCTTTAAGCGGGTATCAAACCAAACTTCTTTTTCATTGAGAACACATAACATTTTTTTCTTACCATAGGCACAAGACTAAGAAGAGCCATTTGCAATCCAAGGACTACCACCTGCCTATACCTGACATATCCCAACTCTCAGAGTTCCTCCTGACAGTTACAATACCTCATTCCTTTAAACTTGTCTAAGAAAGTAGAAATTCTTTGAAGGCACTGTTAAAGAGGGGGAAAAAAAAGATTAACTCAAAAGGGTCATAAGTGTATCTATTCAAATTCTTATCTCAGCTGAAAGGAGAAAAAGACAAAGCCATATTTAACTTTTATAACTCATTTAGAATAGGACCGTGGCTGACAGCAGAGACAGAGCATCTTGAGAAGTAGATATTTACCTGAAGTTGAAAGTTTCAGTAAATGTGACATAATAACTGAACATAGGATTCTTAGGAAAAATTGAACCATTCAGAGAAATTGTAGACTACAGTAATTTATTAAGTTGTCTGTTGGATAGCCATATTCTGTTTAATTTTAATGCCACCTTGTTAAGATAAAAAGAGGCAGCATTTGCCCTCATTCTGCTCCATGCCATCTCTAGAGATAAGAACTGCAAATCAATACTGGCCAAATGCCAGGGTAAATTAAGGCTCCATAATCACAGGGCTTTGAGGTCTAAGATAAATTAATGATCACTGCATGAGAGAATGAACAAGAGCCCACAAAAACATAATATGGGCCTGCTTCTTTTCTCTGAGAAAATGCCCTCTTTTTTCTGCCTCCTCTCTTTCCCTTTTGGATTTTTCTCAATCCACACACTGGCCATTGAGACACAGACGAGGACTGCTTCTGTGCTGTATGTGGTACATGATAACGGAACAGAAGAGATGATACTCGCTTATTTAGCTCGATTATGATTTCACTACCAGTTAATTATGTTAAGACTTTAACACAATACACTCCTTAAAGAAGAGTGTGAGTGTTATTTTTGTTATCCTTGAGATATTGATTGGTTAAGAGGTTTTTTTTGTTTGTTTGTTTTTGTTTTTTGCTTTTTTTGCTGTTTTGTTGTTGTTTGGAATTTTCATTGTGATTTATACATTGACAACTTTAGAAAATACTTTGAGATAGGAAAAAAAAGGAATGTACAGTTTTCATTAGCTACGATGCTCTATTGTGCCTCACAGAAGGATACTGATGTTGCAGAAAGAGGGCATTTTCTATTTTAGTGAAGTAGGTTTTATTTTTCTCATCATAATTTGGTCTGATATTGTTTTATATGTTTTGATATGTGTTTATATGTTTATATGTAGGCCATATTGCTAAATAAATGATACAGTCATTTATTTTTTTACTCAAATAAGAATAAACTTTTTATTTTTTATTTGACACTTTCTAATGTGTTTAGTCTACTGATTGCTTGGCCATTAAATCTTTTGTAAAAGTTAGAAAGAATATTCATGCAAACATTTTCTTTTAAAAAATTGAGCTTTTACTCTGAAATTAATATAACTGTTTTTAGAGAAATGTAGCGATGAGCTATAATAAATCTCATTCAGTTACATTGTTATAGGTCATTATGAATCCCAATAAAGTTGTTATTTTTTCTAATGAAAACGTTATTGAAAACAGTGAGTCACTCTTCTTATTGTTTTGCCTACAGAGGCATGAAAAACAATATTAAAAATAACATTATTTTCTGCTTTGCTTGTATTTGTTATTTCCAAAATCCAATTACAAAAAATTGGACTGTGATAAAGTAAAAACACATTAATTTATAAGTAACAACATGTCCAACTTTAGTGACAAACTTTTCTTGAAGTAAAAACACTCTGAAAGAAGAAGCTTTGATTATAAAATATTATCAAAGCTGAAATTTAATTTAATACTTATTGCATTTCCAGTACAAACTAAATATTATGGTAGGCACTTGGGATGCAAAAAGAGTTGATCTTCCACTTTCTAAAAGTTTATAGATGTGATGATTGCAGCAGACAACTGTCTTGCTTTTCAAGGTAGCAAAAAAACCAAATTTTTACTAAGTATATGATAATGTTAAGTATTTGTGCATTTGCTAGAATAGAGTCAATCAGCATAACTGAGTAGAGAGATAAAAATGGATACAACTTGAAAATTGTAATTTGATGACATAAAAATTATAAAACGTTATTTATCCAGTTAAAACTATCTAATGAAGTCTATGGGTGATAGTAGATACTGGCTCTTATTATGAACAATTTTTTAAGTCAAAAACATAGAATTAGAAACAAATATAATTTACTCTGAGAAGAAACGTTGGTAGTGACTTAGGAAATTATAACAACATTATAACAGTACACATGGATAAGTGTTTGCTTACCTGAACAAAAGTATTTCCTGGGCTTATCTACTAATATGAGGTCAGGAAGCATTTTACAAAATCTATTTGCTCTGAAATGACATGATAAAGAATGTAGAAGTGTAAGTTTTCATTCTAGACTAGATATAATAAATTATAGCATATTTGCTAATTTTAGACCTCTGTTTAAAGAGTATTACATTCATAATGAACAACTTGTTAAATAACATATTGATGCAATCAGTAACCCACTCAATAATTTATTATTTTAATTCTATTAATATCTATGCACATATATTTAGTATTGGTGGGCTTAGTTTTATCTCACATTAACTTTGCCAGATACTCTGTAAATGTTTAGAAATAGAAGCTTTTAAAAATCAAGACTTCCAGAGTTCATATTTTGGTTCCAATATTTGTTAAGTATATGAACACGAACATCTAAGTTTTCTCATTTTAGTTTTCACTTCACCATTTATAATAGAGATGCTAAGTAGCATGGATAATTGTAAAATCTCAGGGTATATTTCCTCCACACAGAATGATAACCTTGATCATTTCTGCGGCAATTGTACTGTTAAAGTAGCAGCATTATTGTTATGATTTTGTATAACCAGTAGATTAAATTTGTAGTCATGATCTACTACAAATTTTTTTTTTCTGTGCAATTCAAAAACTTTTCAGTAAATAAATAAATAAATAAATAAATAAATAAATAAATAAATAAATACGTAAGTGGCAAGATAGATGACCCAAAAAGAAAAGTATCTGCCAGGCAAACATAAGATCCTGGGTTTGGATCCAAGCACTGACATAAAATCCAAGGTTTACAGCATGTGTTTCTAACCATCCAGATTGTTCAGGGAAGCCAGAAAGAGGCTTATCCCTGGAGTTAACTGGCTAGCCACACTGACTATGCCTAAAGCTCTAAGTTCTGTGAGAATGTTGTCTCAAAAATAAGATTTAAGTTCGTCAGGAAGACCCAGGAGTGAACACCCAACCCCGCAACAATATAAGCTCTGGCCATTCTAGGTTACTCACACAATCTAGGTGATAAAACTCTATTTGTGACATTGCATACCTTGCTTTCATGCTATAAAGAATTCCACTGGAAAGGAGCTGGAAACATCTTCCTTACATGATAGCTTTTATATTCCTTGAAGATATTGTGCAGATTATCAGAGACAAAAGTCATCAAAAGTGTTACTCTACTATGAACCCTCTGAAGTGTGAGATTAACCTTTCCAGAATATGGAAAAGTGTTACTAATGCTATGGGTGTAACCAACTACTCTTTATTTGGAGTTGAGACCTACTTCATAGGAAGGAATCCATATTTGATACTGTAAAGTTGGTCAAAAACAAACATGTCAAGGGAGGTCTTATTATTGAGTCAGAAGTTGAATACTGCAGGAATGCCATACAACTTTCTAAATAATTTATGTTTATGTGCATATAAAAATATATTCAGCCTTAATCAGAGAAGACTATCTTTTCAATAAACAGGGTTGAATGTAGAGACTCATGGTTTCATGGGTGCTGAGAATAACTGACGGAGGATGGATTAACACTGAAGAAGATGCTCATAACCTCACACCAAAGCTCATGGAACATTCTGAAAGAGGGCATGAACAAATTGTAAGAGTCACAAAATAAAAATAAGTCTACTAAATGCCATCTTATGGGCAGTACATATCCGTTACAATCAAAACCTTATAGCAATATACAAGGCTTGACTGTCAACAGTCAGTCATGATGGAGGAGGCTCTCAGGGAGCCTTATCCCTCCATCACTGCTGGACTATCCTGATAGTTTCAGGGAGAACAGGAGACTGCCTTTTGTTGTATGGTGATCCTACCAGGTTTCCTTGAACAGTTATAATCCAAAGGTCATAGTGATGGATCTGTCTAAATTACATGGATTATTTAACAAAACCAAATGTTATGATTCTAGAAAAGAGGACTGGTGAGAAGAAAGGTTAGAAATGTGAAGAAGGTAAAGGTGGATGTGGAAAGAGCAGAATCAAAATGCATCATTCACATCTAAGATGTTATTGAAAAACAAATATAATTTTTTAAAGGTTCAGAGAAATCAAGGAAGATAATTGGCATCTAATTCTGGCCTACACAGACAAACATATGTGCAGTTACAGCTGCATTCACATGCATGTATATCCACATACTCTCAAAAAGAAAACAGTCTTCTGTATATCATATATGTATATACATATATATTTGTGTTTTTCTATACATGCTCTTATGTTTCAAAACCTAGCACTTGACATTTTGTTAAGTTGTGGTATGCAAATCAAAGATGGGTGGAGTGCCCCGTCATCTCAGAACTTAGGAGGCAAAGATAGTAGATTCAGGAATTCAGGAATCATTTCTGGTACAGAAAATTTGAGACTTAACCTGTGTCATATGAAAACCTGCCTCAAAATAACACCTACCTCTTTTTAAAATCTAGATATTTATGTAGGTCCATAAATCTCTCTATGTATAGACCAATATATATATATATATATATATATATATATATATATATATACATTTAATTAAAACATCAATATGTCTAATATACTTATATAAATAAATATGTGTACAGATATGCATTTAATTAGCCATTTTGGCAATTTAGTTGACTTATTATTGATTTTTATTGATAAAGCCTCACATTGATACTAAATAGTGCTTATAGTTTAAGTAGGGTAAATCTGAAAATGTTCTGGTATTTGTTTCTGGCAGGCAGAAACATTACTCCCAGGAGAGTATATAAATTTTCTGTTGGAATATAGTTCACAAAGCAGGATAGTGGGAAAAAGTCCATTATATGAAGTGAACACATTGTTTAAAACCATGTCTCAAATATGTGTGGTATCAATAAAATGAATATATTGAACTCATCGTGAAGAATAAGATCATTTAAAATCTAAAAATGAAACACATTAGAGAAGTTTGGTATTGTGAATGAGAATGAAATTTGTGGAATAGACCAAAGGAAACAATAAGGTGTTCATGGGAGCCAGTGAACAGAATTTTAGCAGGGAGTGAAGACTCCAAAACAAAACAACTTTAACAAGGATATGAAAGAGGCGAGGTGTCGGGGCACAGTCCAGGAATAGACTCATGTGAGGAGATTTCTGAGTGCTTGTGAGGACGCTCAGAGAAAACAAGAAAATTATTACTACCAGAGATGCCACACAACTTTAATCTCAGCATTGAAGCAGCAGGGGTAGGGAGATCTCTATGAGTTCTAGGCCAGCCTGGTCTACAGAGTGAGTTTCAGGACAGACAGTATTACACAGAGAAACCCTGTCTCAAAAAAAAATAAAATAAATAAAATAAAATATAAAACAAAGCAAAGAAACAAACAAAAAGTTACCTTTTCCTTACAACCTTTAACAAAAAAAATACAAATGTCCACTTGACTGAAGATAACAAAATATTTACAGCAAGGGTATAGTGAAACGACCAAACTATCCCATTGTTAGGAAGAGATTTATTGTATATATTAATCTGCCATGTGAGTATATCTCCAGTAGTAGAAAGAGAATAGGCAAAGGAAAAGTCAAAAACTAATAAATAAATAAATAAATAAATAAATAAATAAATAATAAACGAAGTTTTGCCAATTACAAAGAGAGCAGGTGGCAGCAGGGTTTGGAGTATTTGTGTGCAACCCGGAACTTCTTGGATGTTTATGGTAGGAGGGAGGAGAGGGGAGACTGAAAGCTAGAGTAGAGGCTTTGATGTTTTACAGACATGTGCTAAGAAATTAGATGCCTTTTTCTTAGGGTTAGGGAAGCAAGGTCCCTTCCTGATATAGAAAGCTGTTTCAGGTTACTGAAGAATGCTGTTTATAAACGTTTTTTAAGTTTTTTTTATTTTATTGTTTATTATTATTAGTTACATTTTATTAACTCTGTATCCCTGCTGTATCCCTCTCCCTTAGTCCCTCCCAATCCCACCCTCCCTCCCTCAGCTTCTTCCTGCCCCTTTCCAAGTCCACTGATTGAGGAGGACCTCCTCCCCTTTTGTCTGGCCCTGTTTTATCAGATATCTTCAGGGCTGGCTGCAAAGTCCTCCTCTGTGGCCTAGCAGGACTGCTCCTCCCTTGGGGGGTGGGGAGGTCAAAGAGCCTGCCATTGAGTTCCTGTCAGAGATAGTCCCTGTTCCCCTTACTATGGGAAACCAATTGGTTATTGAGCTAGCATGAGCTTCGTCCGAGTAAAGGTTTTAGGTTATATCCATACATGGTCCTTGGTTGGAGAAACAGTTTCAGAAAAAACCCTGTGCCCAGATATATATGGTCCTTGTGGGGTTCCTATCCTTTCTCCGTCAAACTTTTATGCATCTGAAAACAACCTTCTATTTAATCCTGTTTTTCAATGTCAGTGGCATTGCCATTTGACAGGGTTCTGAGGTTTGGGGCCTAACAATATTCTTGTTTATATATGACCAAATAAGGGGCATAGTATTGCAAATATTTAATCATGAGAGAAACTACCACCCCAAAACAAGAAGTCCATTTCCTTCTCCAGGGCATAGCCCAGTGAGTCTTCTGAACATTCTTCATCCATGCCCCCTACCTTCCACATTCATTACCCCTGGCCATCCCTGCCTCCTCTGAAACTAACCTCTAACTTTTAGCCGACTCAACCCCAGCTGCTACCGTCCACAGATCCCCTGTGGATTACAACCAGCTTGTCTACCGAGGAGATCTTGTACATATTTCTCCAGGGTCTAGACAGGTGAGTCAGCCTCACCCTTTCCATTGAAGTCTTTTCTCTAACCAGCCAAATGAAGCCTATGTCCATATCAAGTGTTCCGAGCTTGTCTTGCCACATTTCCCTGCACCACAACCTACCTCTAGGTATCTACCAGAAACTTCCCTACCTGCCTTCACAACAGATCTCCTCCCAGACATCTCCCACATCTTTGCCAGGGTCTAGCCCAATGAATCTACCTTACTATTCCATCGCATACACTCTACATTTTCCTCCCTCCCAAACAACAGTCCATCTCAAAGTGTCTGTCAGGACCTTCCTACCTATTCTGCAACATACAATACTACCTATACCATATCTAAACTTTCTAGTCATCCAAATCTATCTCCACACTTTAGGCATAGACAAGATGGCAGATCTTGTGTGAGAGTGCAGTCCTCTCTCTCTAACTTCATTGCACTTAAATAAATTTCAATCAGTAGGTCCAAGCTGCCCACACATCCTCTCTTATACCGACCTGATCTATCCATATCAGACTTAGAACAACAACAAAAAATTGTCCCCATATCCATATCTCACTGAAAAAAAATTACCAGCAATGTATAGACTATATCTCTCTCAAAACCCTACCAGTTCTGTAGAAATGTTTTTTTTTTTTTAGTTTTCTCATTAGTATCGTTTATTTTTTTGCTTATTATAACATTTTTTTAATTTTATTTTTTCCTTATCAGTTACATTTTATTAACTCTATATCCCAGCCGTGTCCTGATCACTCATTCCCTCCCAGTCCCTCCCTCCCTCATCTCCACCATGCCCCTTTCCAAGTCCACTGATAGGGGCGGGGGGACCTCCTCCCCATTCATCTGATCCTGTTTTATCAGGTATCTTCAGGCTGCAAAGCCCTTCTCTGTGGCCTAACAGGACTGCTTCTCCCTTGGGGGATGGGGAGGCCAAAGAGCCAGTCATTGAGTTCCTGTTAGAAATAGTCCTGGTTCCCCTCACTTTGGAAAACCAATTGGTTACTGAGCTACCACAGGCTACATCTGAGCAGAGGTTCTAGGTTATATCCATACATGGTCCTTGGTTGAATGTCAGTCTCAGAAAAGACCCTGTGCCCAGATATATTTGGTCCTTGTGGAGCTCCTATCCTTTCCCCATCAGACTAACTCCCCTTCTTTCTTATGATTCCCTGTACTCTGCCAAAGGTTTGGTCATGAGTCTTTGCTTTGAAAACACTGCTAGTTAGAGTCTTTCAGATGCGCTCAGTAGACTCCTGTCATCCGTTCAATGCACATCCCATCTGACTTTCTAAACAAGGATTGATAATCTTACCCCATGTCCACTCTCTTGATTATCTTTTTTAGGTGTATAGATTTCATTACGTTTATCATATCTTATAGGTCTATATAAGTGAGTATATACCGTGTTTGTCTTTCTCCTTCTGGGATATTTCACTCAGAATGATCTTTCCTAGATCCCACCATTTGCCTGCAAATTTCATGATTTCCTCCTTTTTGATTGCTGTTTGTATCCAGGCTGTGGCCCTCTCCCATGTCTCCTCCCAAATTCACCTTCCCTCCCTCTTCTCCTCCTATGCCCTTCCCCTTGTCCACTAAAAGGGGAAGACCGCCTCCATTTCCCTCTGACCCTAGTCTATCAAGTTTCATCAGGACTGGCTGCATTTTATCATTCACTTCAGGGCCCCCAGCACTCAGCTTTTATGGCTCTCTTGGTCTCCTTTTCAAGCTCTCCTCCCCTCCAGCTCTTTCTATCTCCCCCTTCTTTCATAAGATTCCCTGCACTCTGCCCAAAGTTTGGCAATGAGTCTTATATGTTTGTCAATGAAAAATTCCTAGATAAACCTCAGAGTACAGAATTTAAAAAACAAAACCAAACAGGACCAAGAAACTTCACCAAATACATCTAGGAGATTAAAGAAAATGCAAAGGAACAGCTCAATAAAATTAAGGACAAAGAATTTAAGTAGAAATAATGCCTGAGTGATAGCCATGGAAAGAAAATACAGACAAAAGTATAAGTTTGATAGAAATGATGAACACAACCCAGAGTTTAGAATAAAATGTAATAATGAGATAGAAATACTGAAGAAGACTCAAGCTGAAATTGAAAAGGACTTAAAAAAAACCCCCAAAACTCAATTAGAATATTCAAAGGAAATCCTTACAAGTAGAAAGAATCAAGCAGAACAAGCAGAAGCTAGAATGTCATACACAAAGACAGAAGATCTTGAATAAATAAGCCAAGAATATTGTCAGAGATGACATGGTTGCAGAAGCAGCTGCTTGACATAATTTGGCTGTTGGAGCACCGTTGCCCTGGAGAAAACATATCTCACAAATGGCATAGCTTTTTCCTATATCTCTTTCTGCTTTGTTTCTAACTGTGATCCCATCATTTTCCTAAAATTCAACTGTAGTCAATGCAACTGGTAAGATTTTCTTTTGGTGGGTTGGGGGAATTGGAAGATAAGGAAATGGCTCAGAAACAACCACTATGGAAGAAGCATTCCTCTTGGATGTAAAGACAGTGTACCCTGTGTGTACCCTGAATCATCTGAACAAGAAATTGAATTTATAGAGGCCTTCTGTGCTGATTGTTTCCTGAAAACGTTAGTCAGCTCATGGATGTCAAACAATATCAGGAATTGTTTGAGTGTCCACACTTAGCCCCCAGAATGCTGCAGTCAGAAAAGAAGTAGAACCTAGAAAAACTAATAGACTCATCCTCACTGCCTTTTCTAAAAAGACTAGGTCATATGGACATGACTCCTTGGGATAGAATAAAAAGGTTATAGGAGTTTTGTAGAGTTTATGAGGAAGGGGCTAGAGACCCTCTGAATGCTCACTACTATTACAAAAGATGTTTAAGAAGAGCTCAGAAAGAACTTGCTCAGCTACAAACAACAGTTGAGAATTAGGAATAGCCTAATTTGTTTAGTACCTCTTTGTTCTTATGCCACTTATTGTAACTGCTAAGTTTTGCCCAGATGATGTATGATGTAGAGATTTGTCCGAGAAAAGCACTGATTTAATGATTAAATATGCTTGCTTGCAATGTAATCACTGCATCGTGTATGTAGAGTACAGCTTACTATATTCTGTTCTGTGAGTTCTTGGGTACAATCACTGTACCAATCACTGTATAGCTTGCTATATTCTGTTTATTTTCATCTTTGTGTCTTCGGGGAAAAGCCAATATTCTGGAGAAAGACAAAAAGGTTTTTGATCATGTATAAAAATTGTATAAGACAATGGTATAATAATAAGAGAATTGACTCTCTGCTCCAGAACAGAAAAAAGAGAGCATGAGCAGACACCAGAGAGACTGCCTAAGAATAGGCTCTTGAAATGTGTCATCCATCAGCTTGTACCTGCCTCCGTGTGGAAAGCGATTTTCTCTCATGCAGATCCATTCCTCCCAATCATGAGACACACAATTGTCTGAGACTGTTCCAGGGCAGAATATGAAAAGCTGAACAGAAATACACTCTCACACACAAACACAGAGAATATCATACAGAAAATGTGATACATAATGTAAAAACCAAGCAAACAAACAAGCCTTTGAATAATAGGCATAGACATAAGGGAAGAATCACAAGTCAATTGCATAGACTAGATCATCAACAAGATTATAAAAGGAAACTTACACACATACATATACAGTGAGCACCCAGAATACCAAATAAAGAAGACTTGAAAAGAAAATCCCCTCAGTATATCATAGTTAAAACAGTAATTATACAGAGTAAAACAACATGAAAGATGGGGACGAAACACAAGTCACATATAAAAGAAAATGCTCCCAAACAACAGCCAATTTCTCAATTATTTGAAAGCCAGAAGAACTTGGAACAGTGCATTCCAAATCTGAAAATATGATGGTGGCCTGTGTAGACTAACACACATAGCAACAATATTTTCTATGGTGCAAAATAAATCTAAAAACAATGTTTAAGGGGAATGCAAAAACATATAGGTAGAAATGAAATCAAGTTACAGTGATAAAAATTGGCTCATGACAGTTCTGTCACTATCTTCACACTACTTTGATCATTTGTGGTATTGGACTGCTCCTCCCTGTGGGTTCTGTCCTGTGAGGTGCTGTTCTATCTATAAGCACAGGCCCTGGCTGCTGTTGGAAGTGGGACCGCAATGGGGACACCTCTTGCCTACATGGGCAGTATGTTTGCTCTTACCACAAGTTTTCTTCTCCATGTGATGGGTGTTTTTTTCTGCACAATGGGGCCATAGGACTTGCAGTAACAGAAATTTTACCTAGAGGATAAGTGACAGTGATCTGGCTGAAATATTGCCCACAGTGTAATTTTTTAAATTTTTTTTTTCAAGATCATAATAATGTATTCTAGTATTTAACCAATCGACCTAAGCATCAGAGTACGATAACTGCCCTCAATCTGGGCCAAGTCACTTCTGACAATAAACAAGCTTTCAAGCATCGAGCATCAAAATGACCCTGTAACATACCTCTAAACAGTGGTTCTCAACTTCTGAGTCGTAACTACTTTGGAGGTCGAACTATCTTTCTCACAAAGTTCACATACGAGGTGTCCTGCATATCATATACTTACATTAAAATTTATATCATTAGCAAAGTCACAGTTATGAAGTAACAATAAAATTAAATTCATTGCTAGTGGTTACAACAAGGTAAAGAACTGTATTAAAGGGTAACAACATTAGGAAGGTTGAGAACTGTTCTAAACTAACAATAAGTACAGGAAGTTATCTCTTAAGATTGGTTTAGTGATAAAAAAAGGACATCAGACTTTATTCAATATTGTTCATTTCTTTCCTTAGCTTCATTCCTATTATGATCCCAAAATTATTTGGTTATTGAAATAATATGGCTACATAATGTATAAAAACTAAAAACAAAATAAGTTAAAAGTATATCATGAGTGTCTAGAAAAAAACCTTAAAAATTAAAGAGCAAATATATTCAAACCCACTTCTTTACGCATATTGTTATAGCCATGCAATTCTTCTAAATATCTGTGTGAAGAGTATAAAGAGACACCCAAATAGACAGTATGATAAAGCCCAAAGTAGCAAATATAAGAAAAAAAAAAAAACATTACACAATATGGTTTGGAGATTTCGAGTAAAATTGGTCTGTGACAGCTGCATGAAACAATCTTGGTTCATTGACTTTCACGATGTACATTTTGTCCTTTCAGATCTTATATTGAACATAATATATCACTATATATGGAATAGATATAGTTGTTTTTAGAGAGGGTGAAAGAAAGCTAAGTTTCATTGGATCATATCTCGCTCCAAAGCTGAAACTCTAGGAAGAAATTGAGTCTCCATGCCACAGGAGAGGGAAAGAAAGCATTTTGCAGAAATGTTGCCTTTCCGTGGTTTCAGAGACACTCATTTCATAAATAAGCATTGCTGTGGGAAGCATGCTGTAAAAGCGTCAATTTTGAGGACTGTAGATTTGTTTTGGTTTGGGGATTTTGTGAAAAATAGTTTATATGGCATATATGAAATACTTTGTCTTTTTTGGTAAATTGACTTTATTTTTTACGTTGAATTTGTTTATTTCAAAAAGTAACTAGGTATTTTAACTTCAATGTTGAGATCTTTTACCAAATCAGATTTACGTTGAACTTCACATTTTACATGTTGAATCACTTGATATCATGAAGGAAATTCAAGTTTTAGTATATAACCATCCTTTTTAGGATGCCCACTGTGATCAATATGTCATGGTTAATTCCTACTCAGAAACAGGGTCACCTTCCTAAGCGTATTATGAGAAAGTGGATGGGACACTCTTATCCATTAGCCACATCACACATTCTGCTAATAATTTCCCGTAAATAGCAAATGTCAGTATCAAGAATAAAAACACTTTTCCCAAAAGTTTCTAAATAGAGTGCTAGATGTACAGTCTTGTAACAGGCCAAAAAAACCTGTGGAAGAGGGAATTGACTGATAATACAAAATTGCATACTTCGCAAATAATTTAAAATTCTCCTCATGCCTAAAGTGTAAATAGATGTTCTAGTTTTCTACCACTGCCATTTATTTTCTCTCAAAACTGTATTATAATTTAATTTAAAAATATATGTGTAGTTGTCACTTTTGTCCAACTGTAATAGGAAAATGAGATTAATTTAACATATGAATGATATAAAATGGAGTAACATAATTTTTGGTCCACTTCTGATACTGATAGCTCCTTCTAGATAGAGAAATGAACACATACAAGCTTGACAGTATTTAATCAGCTGGGGGTCCAATTATGATTTTAAGAGGAGAATAAACCTAAAATAGAGGAATAGGTGAGAATAGTATTCCAAATATGGAAACAGGAGGAAATAAACCAGATTATGTGGTGTACCCAGATAATAGTGTAAGTATGGGGTTGGAAGTGCTTTCTCAGACTGTAGCAGAGAACTAAAAAGTTGAACCAGAAGAGTTAGTCGGAAAATGTTCCTAGCTTTAGGTGCCAGCCTGCATGTTAGAGGGGTAGGTATGCATTTTCAACCTCAGAGAATAGCAACAAAAATTGCAAAAGAAAAGAATATAAATCCTGGTTTGTAAGTGAATAAGGAACAGTGTGTATTAACTAAAGAAGAGACATATATTTGCATGTTGGGACTCCCATAACATGCCTCTTCTGCAATTACACCGCAGGTTTGTCTTCATTGCTCATGTAATATTTTTCTGGTTGTTGTGTCTTGAACCAAATGGCTCTGGTATGTTAGGTCGCAGATGTGACTGAATTAGGCACCTATGCTACTGTGGTGTGATCTCATCCCAACCTAAATATATTGAAAATGTTCTGTTCCCCAAAATGCTTAAATTCAAAGACACTGAAAGTCGAGTTTCACTCTATGAATTTTGAGAAAAGACATTAGAATACATATTTGATTGTAACCATGTAATGTTCATTTTACACATAGCAAAGCAGTTAAATGTGACTCATTAAAATAGATTTCTATTATTCACAAAGGCTTATTATGTTTTATAAACTCCGTGTGATGTTTCAAGTCTATATTGTCATTTTTATGAGGCAGGGAGACCCTATCAAAATGTATCAAATATCTCTAAGTTTCAATAGATATTTGAACCAATTATATAATACTGTTGAATAGCTACAAAGAAAAATATCAAAAATGTAATAAATAGTATGATTTACAGAGATGCATACTTCAAAGCATTTTTATTTATAGAATAATGGAAAATGTTTACTTCAGAGAACAATGCAATGAAGTGCTTGTTATGAGTAATAGCTATATGTAGGCATTAGATACAGTGGCTTTGCTTCAATATTTTAAAGAGGTAACTAGTGTGTCACAGATATTTGCCTAAGCACCTCATGAACATTAATAGATGAAGTCCTCACAAGGACTTATGGAGCATAGTTCACAACCCATGTGTGAGTTTTCATAACATTAAAGTTAAAACCAAAAATGTAAATAGTTTATGTAATTTTGTAAAGCTTTTGACTTATCTTATGAGAGATTTAAACTTAGGCTCCAAAGTCCACATTATAATTACATCTTAATACTTACATTTGAAATTGACAGTAAATCGATATGACAAGGACTTTTTACTAAGATTAAAGTCTACTTTTTACATACTTTTCTTTTTTTTGGAATTTTATTTTTTCCTAATCAGTTACATTTTATTAACTCTATATCCTAGCCGTGTCCCGATCACTCATTCCCTCCCAGCTCCTCCCTTCCTCCCTCATCTCCATCGTGCCCCTTTCCAAGTCCACTGATGGGGGGGGACCTCCTCCCCATTCATCTGATCCTGTTTTATCAGGTATCTTCAGGACTGGCTGCAAAGCCCTCCTCTGTGGCCTAACAGGACTGCTCCTCCCTT
>REGO01000899.1:242959-306289 GCA_010120015.1 Rhombomys opimus
TCCAACCCAGACTACTATACCCAGCAAAACTTTCAACATAGACGGAGAATTCAAAATATTCCAAGACAAAACCAAATTTAAACAATATCTACATAGTAACCCAGCTTTACATACTTTTCAACTACTTCTATTAAAATAAAACTGGAGTATAAATATCAAGCGTTATCAACTATTTCTATGGTGCCAGAGAAATGCATGCTTTTCTCTGTACTTTAGTATTTTTAAAATTAAATTAATTATTTTTATAATTGAAAACTGTATAGAGTATCATATGTATATGTACAAAAAAAAAACTTAGGTCACATTTATGTCAGAAACAGTTTTGAAGCTAATTTATAAAATTGGACAAGAATATGGATTCTTTTAGCACAGGACCTTGGTTTCTTCTACAGTTTTTTTTTTTTTTTTGAAATTTTTGCTCAGGATTACTGCATCACAGTACTTCCACTTATATTCCTATTTTCTCTCCTGTTTCCATCCCACACAACTCATGATCTTTACTTTTTTATTAATGTTACATATGTATTCATAAGTATAAGTGTTTATATGTGCACACATTTAACCTATTAGTCTATTTAACTTTGCTTGTATATACATGTGTTTAGGTTGACTACATGAGCAGAGGAAGTTATCTGGAGTGCATCCCTAGAGGAAACTGATTTTTCCCCTTTACAGAAACCATTGACAATATGTAGCTCTTTGTCTAAGGATGACTGACTGAAATTCCTTCTGCTCCTTTTGTCATATTGCCATTGTATTGATCTTGTTCAGGCACCCATTTTTTGAGTGTTCATGAGTGTTCATGAGCAACAGTTTTTGTTTGTTTGCTTGTTTGTTTTTGAGACAGGGTTTATCTCTGTAGTCTTGCCTATCCTGGACTCAATGGCATTGAATTCACAGTGATCCACCTGCCCATGCCTCCCCAAGTGCTGGGATTAAAGGCATGCAACACCATGCCTGGTTTGGGGAAACTTTTTATTAGCAGGGGTCTTGGGCATCTGGAAGCTTTCTCTTTCTCCCTGAGGGCTGGCCCTTTATTTATTTATTTATTTATTTATTTATTTATTTATTTATTTATTATTTTATTACAATTCATTATCTTTGTATCTCGACTGTAGTTACCTCCCTGATCTCCTCCCAGTCCCTCCCTGTCTCCTTCTAACCCCCATGTCTCTGCCTTAGTCCATTGTTAGGAGAGCTCCTCTTCCAGTATTATCTGACCATAGCCTATCAAGTCTCACTAGGACTGTCTGGATCCTCCTTCTCTGTGGCCTAGTATGGCCACCTCACCAGGAGGAGTTGATCAAAGAGCAGGCATGCCAGTGACTGACCCTGCTCCCGTTACTTGGGAACCCACATGGAGACTGAGCTGCCCATGGGCTACAACTGAGCATGGGGTCATTATTTGTCCTATTTATCTTCTGTCTTAATGATCTGTCTCTTGGTGAGGGTGGGGTGTTGATGTCTTCCACTATAATGGTGTTGGGATTAATGTGTGATTTAAGCTTTGTTGAAATTTCTTTTACAAATGCAGGAGCCCTTTTGTTTGGGACACATGCCTAGCTCAGCTCTGCTGTTGTGTTTATTGTCTATGCTGTTCTTTCTGATTATGACCCGGGTGAGCCAGGCAGCTGGGGAGCAGGCAGAATGAAGTAGACCTTCCTCACAGTATCTGAAGGTATTCCCTGCACAGGAAGATGAGCAGTTACTAGCAGCTGTAAGCAGGAAGGTATCCACAAGATAGTGAGAATGAGCTGCTAGGTTTGGAACCAGGAACCGCAGGTACCAACGTGTCCACAAGAATGTGAAAGTGGGCTACCTGGTTTGGAAGCTCACCCTCAGAATAGGAAGATATTTACAGACAGTAAGAGTGAATGCCCAAGCTTTAAGCTGCCAGCCGCTGGTACCAGGAAGGTATCTACAGAAGGTGGGCTTGGGTGGGTGGCCTAAGGCTGCTGTGTAGGAGCCATTTACTGCTGGTCCCAGGAAAAAGGTGGGATTGGGAGGATGGCCTGCAGCTGAGGCAGTGCTAGGCATGAACCCAGGAATTTTTCCTGGTATTAGCCAGGTGGCCTGACGATGGACCTTGGCATAACCCTGTGGATTCTCCTCTCACCTGAGATACATAGGACTTTGAAGTTTTGGGATGCACAGTATGGCCAGCATATCACCCTGCTGTCACCTCTGAGCCTGAATGTTAGACACCGACATCTAGGAACTCCGGCAGAGGACTGACTCTTGTATTAAGGGAAGGTGCTATATAAGCTCCTGCAGGAGAGGAATGAAAGGTAGTCCTACCCAGCCGTAAGGTTCTCTAGATCAACAATGGCTGGTTGGCAAGATATCCACAATTCTGCAACTGTGACAGTTTTATCTTGGAAGGAACCAAAAACTGTCTGGTACTGGAAACCTAGCCAACTACCTATGACAAAAAGGCTGTAGGCCCGAGAAGACAATGTACTATTCTCATATTCCTAAATTTTGTTTTGTTTTGTTTTGAAAGTGTTTCTTTGTGCAGCCTGGGTTGTCCTGGACTTGCTTTGCAGAGCAAGCTGTCCTTGAACTCACACAAATCTGCCTGCCTCTGCCTCCCTGACTACTGGGATTACAAATGTCCATCACCATGCCTGGATCTAAACACTTATTCTTTTTTTATTGATTTATTATTTATTACAATTTATTCACATTGTATCTTGGCTGAATCCTCCTCTTTCATCTCCTCCCAGTCCCACCCTCCTTCCTTCCTTCTCCTATGCCCCTCCCTTAGTCCACTGATAAGGTTGGTCCTCCTCTCCTACTAGGTGACCCTAGACTATCAGATCTCATCAGAACTAGCTGCATCCTTTTCCTCTGTGGCCTGGCAAGGCTGCTCCCAAACCCCAGGGGGAAGTGATCAAAGAGCCAGCCACTGAGTTCATGTCAGAGACAGCCCCTGCTCCCCTACTAGGGAACACACATGGAGACTGAGCTGCCCATGGTCTACAGCTGAGCAGAGGGTCTAGGTCCTCTCCATGCATGGTCCTTTGATGGCATGTTCATAGCAGCTCTATTCATAATTGCCAGAAACTGGAAACAACCTATAGGTCCCTCATCTGAGGAATGGAGAAAGAATTTTGGTACATTTACACAGTGGAATACTTCAGAAATTTAAAACAAGTGATGAAATTTGCAGGCAAATGGATGAAACTAGAAAAGATCATCCTGAGTGAGATAACCCAGAAGCAGAAAGACAAACATGGTATATACTCATATATAAGTGGATAGTAGCCAAATAATATAGGAGAAACATACTAAAATATGCAATCGTAAAGAAGCTATAAAACAAGAAGGATCCTATGTAAGATGCTTAATACTCATTCAGAAAGGCAAACATGATAGATAACAGAAGCAGGAGAAAACAGGGAATAGGACAAGAGCCTACCACAGAGGGTCTCTGAAAGATTCTACCCAGCAGGGTGTTGAAGCAGATGCTGAGACAGAATACCCAAACTTTGGGTAAAGTGTAGGTAATCTATGGAAGAAGGGAGAAATAGAAAAACCTGGGGTTGGAGAGATGGCTCAGAGCTTAGGAGCACTGGCTGGCTGTTCTTCCAAAGGTACTGAGTTCAAACCCAGCAACCACATGGTGGCTCACAACCATCTAAAATGAGATCTAGTGCCCTCTTCTGGCATGCAAGGCATACATAAGGGCAGAACACTGTATACATA
This sequence comes from Rhombomys opimus, assembly GCA_010120015.1. Lineage (NCBI taxonomy): Eukaryota > Metazoa > Chordata > Mammalia > Rodentia > Muridae > Rhombomys > Rhombomys opimus. The sequence goes on from REGO01000899.1 coordinate 246,668, forward strand.
ATAAATAAATAAATCTTCAAAAAAGAAGAAAGACAGAAAGACAGACAGACAGAAGACAGAAAGAGAAAGAAAGAAAGAGAGAGAGAGAGAGAGAGAGAGAGAGAGAGAGAGAGAGAAAGGAAGGAAGGAAGGAAGGAAGGAAGGAAGAAAGAAAGAAAGAAAGAAAGAAAGAAAGAAAGAAAGAAAGAAAGAAAGAAAGAAAGAAAGAAAGAAAAAGAAAGACCTGGAGTGGACAGGAGCTCCACAAGGAGACCAACAGAGCTAAAAAAATTGAGCCCAGGGAAACTTCAGAGACAGATGTGCCAACTAACACACAGAAAAGCAAAGTTCTCATCCTTCTTCAAAGAAACTGCCTTTTGCAATAAATGGATATTCCTGGTCCACAACCAGTACCCGTCCCAACATAAACATCTGCAATGCATCTCTTACGTCTAAGGCCTAATGAAATTGTAGAAGATGGGGTGTAAAGATTGTATTATCTAATTTTTAATCTTAAATATATTTTATGTGGCAAACTGTGGACCTTAAATAAATCACTTAACTCATCCACCTTTGATTATCTTTTAGAAGAGGTAAGAAACATGAACGATACAGAAGACAGAAAGGGCTGGTTGAAAAATGCTATCCTGTAAATTTGCTACAATATTTATAATAGTTAGCTCACAATGTATGTGGTCATCTGTACTGGCCCACACATGACTAACCAAACTACCAACATTTGGCTAAGGGATGGAAAGGGGTTCACTGAGCTCTACCTTTACATCTAATCTATTGGCTTTGTGTAATTTCTATGGGACAAACAAACTCTGTTTTTAATTTTATGCCTACAGTTGAGCCCACCAGACTTCAAAATATAGCTTCAAACCCGTGGTCACAGAGATAACCCTGGTCAACTAAGAGGGTTAGGAAACAAAGTAAGAGAATTTGTGAAGTGGGTTAGCATAGGTAATAGGAGATGAGACAAAGTTGAGTAAGAGTGGTCAGTGTATATTACATACAAGTATGAAATTGTCTGATAAACAATTTAATTAATAAAAATCAGTAAGTAAATAAAGTAAAACAAAAGCATGTGATATATATATATCACCATGATAAAACACATAATAGTCCATGATGGTTGAGCAAGGAAAACAGTCTATAATTCTATAGCAGGTGGAATAGTCCATGATGACACAGGAGAGTTACCAGGCAACAGGGGATTGGAGAGCAGTTGAGAGCTGACCTCTAGAACCACAAACAGAAAGCAGAGAGTAAACACTTGAGATGGAATGAGGTTTTGCAAACCTCCAAGTAAGCTCCTAGAGTTATAATTCCACCAGCAAGGCCACACCTACTAGTCCGACCCAACAGCTACCAACTGATGACCAAGTATTTAAATACCTAAAAATCATGGGTGGTATTTTATTCCAGGCACCAGTATGCTTCCTAAAGATTTCCATAATAATCAGTATAAAGTGTTGACATGGGCTGGGAATTCCGCCCAGTGATAGAGGTTTTGCCTAGTAAGGCTTCAAGTTCATTTCAGCACTGCAGAAACAACTAAAATGTTTATAATTATATCTCATGCATTAATAATTATGATCATATACATGTAGGTATCAACATATTTGATATCCATTTTATGCAGAATTTGATATGTAATATTCTCTAAATAAAACATGATAATAAACGCAAGGCTTGGTCATTTAATTTTCTGTTTCTCTCTAGATAAGTTTTTTTTTTAATTCAAGCTTCAAGCAGTCACATACCCTGGAAAAATAGAAATAGATTACATGTTTGATGCAATTAACCCAGGGTCACTATTTATTATAGTTTAGTTAGTAGACAAGCCTCGAAGACACATGGAAAACCAGGGTGCTTCATAAAACCTAATTTGCATGCATGTCCCAGTGCCCCTAGTAGGCATATGTCAAAGGACCTGTTGTTAGGTCTCCAAATACTGGTTTTTGATTACTACAACAATATTGTATGACACATTCTGGTTAGGGAGCATTGAGGATCTGTAGGGGCTTTGAAAACATATTAATGTAATGTAGAACAGTATAAGTACTCAGAAAAAAATTTCACAACTACCCAAGTGATGCTTACATTAAAAACCCAAAGAAAGTCAGAGAAATTCAGTGAGGAAAGATTTCAAAGGAAAACAAACCTCAAATTCCCACCTATTTGTTTTGTTGTGGGTAAAGGGCCTTCTCGGCCCATGGTGTGCATGTCAGGGCTTTCTTGTCTGTGTGAAAGGACTGCATTTATGGGTCTGTTTTCTACTTTTGCATTGTAGGTTCTGGGGATCAAACTCAGGTAGTGAGGTTGGAAGCAAGCACCTCTAAACACTGAACTGTGCTGTCTCCCTGTCACAATTTTACAACTTCTCACTGTACTTTTTGGCATCATATTAAATATTTTCTTCATTGGATTTAGATTGAATGTGGAGAAAGATAGAGAGAGCTTTAACTCCAATAATAATTATTTGTAGTAGTACAAAAAGTGAGGTATGTCCAGCGTGAAATTTCTCTGCTTTGGCCTTAATATGACTTCACATATTAATATGACAACACATATAGTATCTGGTTATATTATCTAATTTATATGTAGTTACATTCTTCAAACATAGACAAATTGAAAATCCACTCCTTCTTTTGGCATTTACTGTTAAAATAATTACATGTTCCAGCATTATAGGTTTATATAATGTCATTTAGGGAGTCCTCAGAGAATTCCTTTGAACATTGAAGGAACTATGAAAACAGGGAAAGCTAGACTTTGGGGAATATGTAAGAAATTCAGATTGCAGAGCTGAAAAAAACATGTCAAAGTCTGAGGAGTAACAAGGGTGATCATTTGAGTGTCCAAGTTTTACTCTGCTAATTTTCTGCCTCATTTATGTCAAAAGCTAAATTCTTACAGACAGGAACAAGACTGGAAGAACTTTGCCTATCACCAAGATATATGAACTTGGTGTTCTACATGCCGCAGAGGAAAAAATGCAAGAAAACAGAATTTTATTACAGTTTTCAATGACTTGATCTGTAAAATAGCCTTCTGAAAAATGTTCTGCTCCAGCCATATTTGAAATTATGAGTTTAGTTAAGTTTATTTTTATTGTATAGGCTTCTGAGTTTAGCACTATCTGTGTTTAGATGATACAATTTTATCGCAACTCTTTGCTGTATAAAATAGGAAAAAAAGAAAACTTATCAACCAACTGTGTGAATTCAATTCAGCTTATTTTTTGATTTTCAACTCATGCCATATAATGTCATGCTTTTTAAGCTATGCTCAAAGTTAGTTTTGATTAGGAAAACTCAGAATAATTTAGTGTTTATCTACAATAATATCTTCTTGCATTATTAAAATAATGGCCTAATAAATTGAGATGTTATTATATGCAAAAGACTAAGTAATATTATAATATAGTTTTGAATAATTAAAAATATGGTCATATGTTTTTAATTTATTGTACCAAATATATAATAAGACAAAATGAAAGATATGAAATGGAAAGGAAAGACAAGATAATTTTCTGATTTATAAATATATTTGTAAATATATTTCTCCAGAGAGTGGAGACTGGAGAAAACTACATTAATACGTTAAAATAAAAGCCAGCTGGCAGAGAAAGATGGAAAATTCTTCCTCACATGAACTACACACAATAGTCAGAGCCTGCTTCAAATCATCTCACAAAGGTAGGAAAGGACATACCAGTGCAAATGACCCACAAAGGGCCATTATCTTCAGGGTCTGGTCCTTTAGAAATAGAGGATATACCTCTGCTCACTAACCCAGCTCCATTCCCTGTTTTAATATATAATATTTTGTCTATATGGATATCAGCAGAAGAAAAGAACAGAAAACAAGTTAGGAACCTGCCACAGAGGGCCTCTGGAAAGCTCTGCCCTGCAGACTATCAAAGCAGATGCTGAGACTTAAATTCATTGTAAGAATCTAATTTTTTTAAAAAGAGTTTAATATTTTACTATGAAAAAAATTAGCTTCAATATAAACTGAGTAATAAGAAAATTATGACCAAAGATGGAGGCAAACCATTACGTTGCCTGAAGTAAATTCTAGATTTGAATTTTGTTGGTTGTTTTTTTTACTATTTTAAGTGTATAATATTCAGCATTGATTTTGGAAAAAATAGATGCTCTATCTCATATATTTAATCTAGATAATAGTGTATGTATATGGATAAGAAAATATTCATTTTTGCACAGCATAACATGAAGAAAGAAGTACACCAAAAAAACCTAAACCTATTTGAACGAAAAAGGACTGAACACATGTAGTAGAGATGAGTTTTGAAAGTTAATTGTTTTTTAGTTTTAATTTTCTTATGGCTATTTTTGAGTTTGGCGGTAGCTAACTACATAAACTACTGTTGACTACTGAAAGTGTAAATTGTGTTGTAAAATTAACAACTTCTCTTCTGAACAACTAGTGTAACTCTAATAGCAGTTCATTTACTTGTATAGACTTGAGGTATGGATAAATTTGGTGTGTGATGTTTGGATCTATTTGCAAGTTTACTTACAATAAAGTCTATGAAACATTTTTTTAACTTTTATTAATTTAAAACGCAAGTTCTGTTTTATCAGAATCAAGGATGATACTTCGGATTTCTTGGTTGACCTCAGTCTGCCCAAGCCTTGCCTCCAAAACAGAAAGCAGTAGCCAACAGGACTCAGTTGAAGTGTTTTTTCCCACTCTACAGAGCTACAACATACCTCCACTTTCTTCCATTCACCTCATGTTACAGAAAATGGGAACCTGAACCTACATGGAATAGTGGAAAGTAAGTTTCCTGGCTTCAGTCCACTCTTGTGCCTAAAATATTACCCTTAGGGGAAACTCCTCTGCCATCAGGGATAATGATAGTCATTATTCCTCTATCAACCTTAGTACTACAAAGAAAACCTTGTAAGCTTTTATGCAGAATATCACTGCACAACTAGATCACACTAATTTGTCTTATAAATTTCTTCCCTACTTTCATTTTCTCTTGCCACATAGGGATTACAAGAAACTGAATTCTCTGCCATCACATTAAAACAAATATATACCTTCCAGCTGCCCTGTCAAATGGATAAAAACTTATTCCTCATGCCATGCCTACTGATCTGTCTTTTTTTTTTTTACTACCCAAAGGATATTTCTAAAACTTAACCCAAATATCCATATTAGCTTAGAATTTTACTTTTTATATTAATTACAGTTTATTCACTTTGCATCTCAGCTGTAGCCCCTTACCTCATCCACTCCCAATCCTACTCTCCCTCCCTCATCTTCTCCCATTCCCCACTCCAAGTCCACTGATTGGGGGAGGCGGGTCCTCCTCCCCTACCATCTGACTCTACCCTCTTGGATTTCATCGGGACTGGCTGCATTGTCTTCCTCTGTGGCCTTGTAACTCTGTTCCCCCATCAGCGGGAAGTGATCAAAGAGCCAGACAGTGAGATCATTTCGGAACCCACTTGGACACTGAGCTGTCATGGGCTATGCATGAGCTGTCATGGGCTATGCATAATCCAAGCAAGGACCACGCATGCAGGGGTTTTAGGTTATCTTCATGCATGGTCCTTGCTTGGATTATCACTCTCAGAAAAGAGCCCTGGGACCAGATTTCTTGGTTCTGTTGCTCTCCTTATGGATCTCCTGTCTTTTCCAGGTCTTTCTATCTCCCCCTTCTTCAGAATTTTCAATAACACAGAAACCTCAGGTTCTATAGACTTCACTATTTAACACTTCCATTTCAATGCCAAACAAATAAGACCTTAATTAGGAGAAACATAATACAGGACATTGCCTTTCAGAGATTGAAACTACACAATAAAACAGAATGACAGAGAGAAAAAAAAAAAGAACTCAGCTTTATAGATTCTCCAAGAGTTAACCTTCTTACCTGTCAACATAGGTTAAAATAAACCTCTTAGACTTGTAACATGATGTTATCATACAAGCTTGTAGTTGTCACCACATCATTGTTTGTATGCTGTGTTATATTAAGACATACTGGAACAAAACTCATTCGTCCCTATAGTCCCTGAAATAACAGAATAATAAAATCTATGACTACAACATATTTTTCATTCATTTTTTTTACTGTTCACTGAAATTTATTTTGTGTTCTCTTTTTGCATTTCTTGTCATGCATACTTGAAAAACGCATGCGTGCACGTATGTGAGCAGGTGTCTGTGGATATAGTAAACCACACTTTTTTATTTCCATTCCCCTCTCTCTGCTCTAACTACTTCAGTGTTCCTCCAATTCTATTTCAAATCCAAATTCATGACTTGTTCTTTATTACTGTTATATGTGAGTGTGTGTGTAAGTACAACCTTTCTGTTCAATTATCATTAAACAGTCACACTCAAACACACACACACACACACACACACACACACACACACACACACTTGAAGCATCACCTAGAGACTGTGACAAAAATCTATATCTGGTCAAAATGGAGAGTACAAATGGCCTTGAGGTGATCAATAACAAATGATACAAACCTAACTGCTACGCTCAAGGCTCAGAGAACACAATGAAAGAGGAGGGACACACTGAGAGCCAGAGGACCAGCAAAACTCTTGTGAAAATATCTTCTGTATACGACCAGGAAGATACATCCAGAGACTTATAAAAAACATGGTCATGTTCACAAGACCTATACAAAGGTGGTTGTATGTGATAAGATCCCAGTCCTAGATGAAGAGCTACAGACAATTGATGGGTGCTGAGAGAGGGAGAATCTGTATTCTCCAGGAACAAGGGCCACGGTAGGCTATCTAATCCAAAGCTGCCAGCTCTAAACACACACAGTTACAAGCAATGGTACACATTTCATCTTTAAAATAGACAAAAATTAAAACAAGCTACAAAGGAGTGGGTTTCCTGAACTAAGCGCAGTCTTCTTTTTCCTGGGCATCAGCAGATATGAACATGTTACCCTTGCTTAGACGGAGTTTTCAATCTTGGCAAATCTGTCAGCTTTATACTATTTCACAATTTCAAGCTAAATTTCCTTTGATACATAGATTTTAGCTAACGTCTATTACAGAAAATGTAATGCTCCTTTTCTTACCGACAAAGTTGAGAATCTTGTATTTCCTTGCAAAGGAAACACACTCCTCATAAGCATGGAAGTTGTTACAGAAAAGGTATTGATAATCACATTTCTACCTCTCCCCAAATCTTCCTTTTCTTAATAAGTAGCTTTCATGGAGTAGGAGTCACAGTAGAGTCTGAAGAGAGCTACATCAAGAATAGTAATTATATAATAATTTTCAGTGAAAGATAAGAATATTTTCCCTGCACTCTGCCAAGGGTTTGGTTATGACTCTTAGTGTCTGCTTTGAAACACTGCTAGGTAGAGTCTTTCAGATGCCTTCTGCGGTAGACTCCTGTCATACGTTCAATGCACATCCCATTTGTCTTTCTAAATGAGGGTTGATCATCTTCGCCCTGTCCGCTTTCTTGATTATCTTCTTTAGGTGTGTAGATTTCATTAAGTTTATCATATCTTGTAGGTCTATATAAGCGAGTATATACCATATTTGTCTTTCTCCTTCTGGGCTACTTCACTCAGAATGATCTTTTCTAGATCCCACCATTTGCCTGCAAATTTCATGATTTCCTCCTTTTTGATTGCTGAGTAGTAGGGGAATTAGTATGATATGGAAAGGATAGGAGCTCTACAAGGACCAAATATATCCAGGCACAGGGTCTTTTCTGAGACTGACACTCAACCAAGGACCATCTATGGATATAACCTAGAACTTCTGCTCGGATGTGGCCTGTGGTAGCTCAGTAACCAAGTAGTTTCCCAAAGTAAGGGGAACAAGGACTATTTCAAACAGGATCTCAAGGGCAGGATCTTTGACCTCCCCAACCCCCCAGGGGAGGAGCAGTCTTGTTAGGCCACAGAGGAGGACTTTGCAGCCAGCCCTGAAGATACGTCATAAAACGGGGTCAAATGAAAGGGGAGGAGGTCCTCCCCTATCAGTGGACTTGGAAAGGGGCAGGAAGGAGACCAGGGAGGGAGTGTGTGGTTAAGGAGGGAATGAGGGATCGGGATACAGCTGGGACACAGAGTTAACAAAATGTAACTAATAAGAAAAATTTAAAAAAAAGAATATTTTCCCAGCTAGACTGCATACAATGAACTGAGTATTCTCAAAAACAGTTCATAATATGCAAAGGTAGGCAAAGGCAGTGTAATGTAAATGACATGAGCCTCGTGGCCCAACAATTTTGGAATGGATACCATTTTCTTATACTTTAACCTAATAACCTAATCCTCTTCTCAGAAATAATTTTACTTCTTTGATTTTTTAAATTAAATTTGTATTTTTCATATTAATTACAGTTTATTCACTTTGCATCCCAGCTGTAGCCTCCTCCCTCAGCCCCTTCCAGTCCCACTCTCCCTCCCTCATCAACTCCTATGCCTCTCTCCAAGTCCACTGATAGGGGAGGTCTTCCTTCCTTTCCATCTAACCCTAGCTTATCAGGTCTCATCAGAACTAGCTGCATTGTCCTCCTCTGTGGCCTAGCAAGTCTGCTCCCCAATCAGGGGGAGGTGGTCAAAGAGCTAGCCATTGAGTTCATGTCACAGACAGTCCTTGTTCCCCTTACTAGGGTACCCCCTTGGAGACTGAGCTGCCATGGGCTAGATCTGAGCAAGGGTTCTAGGTTATATCCATGAATGGTTTTTGGTTGGAGTATCAGTCTCACAAAAGACCCCCGTGTCCAGATATTTTGGTTCTGTTGTTCTTCTTGTGGAGCTCCTATCCTCTCTAAGCTTTAGTAGCTCCCCGTTCTTTCTTAAGATTCCCTGCACTCTGCCCAAAGTTTGGTTATGAGTCTCAATGTCTGCTTTGGTACACTGCTGGGTAGAGTCTTTCAGAGGCCCTCTGTGGTAGGCTCTGTCCTGTTTCCTGTTTTCTCCTTTTTACAATATCTGTCCTGTTTGCCTTTCTGAGTGAGGATTCATCATCTTACCCAGGGTCCTCCTTCTAGCTCAGCTTCTCTAGGTGTACAGATTTTTTACAGAAACTTTTAGACAGAGAGCAAATGCATTCTCATCTTCATATCTGCGATTTTGTATAGATATTGCAGCTTTTGTGGTCAATATGATATATTATGAGCTACCTTTTCAGGTTATGAAGGAAACTTGGTAGCACTTCTCTTAATTAGCATTATTTGGAAACCTGAATAACCTTTGAATTCTTTTGACACACAATCTGCTTTTTCTGGAGCTTAAACAGCAAAGATAAATATAAAAGGTAACAACATGCCTTTATACTGCCCTTCACTGATAAGTAGCTAACCAAGCCAGGAACCTCTTCACAATTAACATGCTTTTATAAAATAATGAGCTAGAATAGAGAAAATTTAAATAAATAATTGATGAAGTGTGTGCAAATAATAAAGAGAGTCTTAGAGAGTTCTTTTCAGCCTCACAGGGCAGGCATTCGTTCTCAGAAACTTTTCCACATGGAGGTTGCCTTCTAATTTTATATTGATAGAACAATAGAAAATAAGGTATAAATGAACTCAAGCTATAATTAATTGAAAGATAAGAACACAAATTACAAAAAATAATACTCTGTGGATCTGAAAACTATGTTAGCTGTCATTACAGAATGATTTCCAGGGCTGCTATCAAAATTTCAGCAGTATTTTGATACCTAATTTGAAGTACTTAACAAGCATAGACCACAAGGCTGCTTTTCATGCATAAATTAACATACTTTGAAACTTAACAGAATATACAGTTGAAGAAATATATTTTCATGTCAGTGATTTAGTATATTAATTGTGTCCAAACATACCTTGGCTCACATAGATGTATATCTATTAATTTTTTTAATTATTACAATTTATTCACTTTGTATCCCAGCTGTGGCCCCTCCCTCACTTCTCCTAATCCCCCCTTCATCCCACTCTTTTTTTCTCCCATGTCCTTCCCCAAGTCCACTGTTAGGGGCAGTCCTACTCATGTTCCACCTGACTCTAGACTATCAGGTTTCATCAGGATTGCCTGCATTGCCTTCCTCTGTGGCCTGGTAAGGCTGTTACCCATTCAGGTAGAGGTGATCGAAGAGCCAGCCACTGAGTTCAGGTCAGAGACAACCCCTGGTCTCCTAACCAAGGAAACCACTTGGAGTCTGAGCTGCTGTGGGTTACCTCTGAGCAATAAATCTATGTTATCTACATGAATCATCCTTGGTTGGAGTATCAGTATCAGAAAAGACCACTGTGCCAAGATTTTTTTAGCTCTGTTGGCTTCAATACCCTTCTGGGTAGAATCTTTCAGAGGCCTACTGTGGTAGGTTCCTGTCCTGTTCCCTGTTTTCGCCAGATTCTGATGTCTGTCTCATTTGATTTATGAGTGAGGATTGATCAACTTCACTAGGTTCATCCTTCTTGCTTAGCTTCTTTAGGTGTAGAGGTTTATTGTGGTACGTTTACAAAATGGACTACTACTCAGCAATTAAAACAATGAAATCATGAAGTTTGCAAGCAAATGGTGGGAACTAGAAAAGATCATCCTGAGTAAGGCAACCCAGAAGCAGAAGGACACATACACTATAAATACTATATATATATATACATTGTATATAAATATATATACACACTTATAAATGGATATTAGTCAAGTAATATAGCATAAACATACTAAACTCACTTTTAAAGTGGTTTTATAATATATAACGAAATCAGAAGCAAAAAGATTCTGAAAGGCTTACTGTGGGGGTTTCTATGGGATTTATATTTGTAATTTTTATTTAAGGGGCTTAATCAGGAAAGTAGATACCTAGATCACTATACAAATATTTTGACAGAAAACAAATATCAAATAATTGATATTCAAAATCTAGAATTTGCAAAGACTTGAAAATTCAGTCTATCTTTGATGTGAAAATCGAAACTTGAGGGCCTCAGTGTTCTGAAAGACTTGAAGAATCTGAGCTTTCACTCTATTGAACACTATCAATTTTGTGTGACACCATAGTATTGAAGATTGCAGGAGACATGTGACATGTTATTCAAATAAAAAAGGGCTTTATTTCTCATGGAACAGCAAACACAATGAGCACCACACTTTCCTGAGTCCCTGCAGCAGGAAAGCAGGCTGCTCCAGGTACATGCTGGTCATATAGTAGATTCATATCACATCTCAGTATCCCTGAGTTTTGTTAGCATCAATCACTTTAAGAGCCTGCAAGTAAGCACGGATTTTTGCTTCCTGCATGTAAGCACTTTCTTCCTTTTCCAAGGCTATTTGTAGTATAAGCATCCTTGTAAATGAAATACAAACAAAATGCCTTTGTGCATAGCACTGCAGAAAGCCTGGAGACCCATAGAGATTGATTCTCTTGTCTTGAAAAACTCAAATATAGTAAGCATGTGAGTGTTTAGTTTGCTTTACAAATCAGGGTTGTATTTCAAAATGGTGAAAGCTTATTTTTCTAATTTTGTAAAATATCATTTATCCCATTGGCTTGGTCTTTCCACATTCTGTGTAAATTATATTGCATGCAGGGCCGTTACTTCTGGCAAACCATTACAGGAGATATCTGGCATGACTTTTTAGGCTATTTGTGCCTGTGGTATCATTTCTACTTTTTATTCTCTTTATTTATGATTTTACTCTAAAGATATGAAATTTCTGCTTTCTAAGTTGCCAATGATTTTACAAAGCTAAGATTTGTGCTTATTTTTCCACTAATTTCAAAAAGATGAAAATGCAAATCAAATCAAGATATAATCTGCAGTCATGTCTTTTAATTTCATCTGCTTTTTGTAAGACAACACTTATGTAGCAGAAGCAGTGAAAAATCATCAGTAGAAGAAACTCATCTAAAAAAGAGCTCGAAAAAGACCAAAGCCCAAACTTTTCTTTGCAAAGTTTGCATCCAGCAAATATGCAAGAATCACTAAGATATTCGGCATTTCTGCTTTGATGTCAGCATGAAGGACTAAATGCAAAAGGATCCCTTTCTAGTTAGATTATAAACCCGATATGATACATAGCACTTACTAGTCACGACTTCAGAGTTCATAGAAAATATAACAATGATCATTATTTTGCAGATTTATTTAATGGCATCCTTTATGTATTCAAATTGTACTAGTTATAGTTGCTTCCAATCTAGGTGGATTAAAGGTCTACCTGTGTATTTAGGATTATATGCTTATATGTATGTAAAACATGTGTTTTCATGTAAAAACAAGACATGAATTTGAAAGTGGCTGAGGAAGGGTATATGCCAGGACTTGGGGAAAGAAGAGACAAATGATATAAACAAATTATAATCTGGGGAAAAAAAGAATGACTTCATTAACTGCTTTTCAGAACATGCCTGCATTTGATGTGACAGTGGGCCAATGTATACAATTACAGCTGAATTTCCTGCACAGTATTTCTACCATTCATAGATATATGTGTAAGGCAATGTTTCAGCTCAAATTAGGAAATAGTGTTCACATAAGACATTTAGAAAATCTTGACTAAGAGATGAACAGCAATCAAACAATTAAAACTTGTTAATGGTCTGAATATGTACTAAGGGATTTGTCAATGGAATTAGGAAGAATTAGGAGGACTGGGGCAAAATGGAACTTGCATACCTTTTCCTAAGAAGAAGAATTACCACCTTCAGTTATTCAGTTGTGAAAATATAACATATTAACTCAGTATTTTCCAATGCTTTAAGAGTAATTCAAAGTTTTATGAAAGCTAATTTGTGACACTAAGCATGCTTTAGCTTGCAGACTGTCAGTTTTTGAGCACCAGTATTGATAAAAGTGGCACTTGAAGACAGGTGTTAGGAAATCCTTTCATTTTCTAATTCGCTTCTAGACTAGCAGAAGCAGTCAGTGGGAGGGTTTTGGCTATTTGTGAGAGTCCAAAAGCCCTACCTCAAAGTCTGCCTTGTCATTACCAACCTGGATCTTGTGAAAAAGAAAGCATGACTCATCAGTCCTTCTCATGTGTGCCTTTGCCTAGACAGGAGAGAAAACACTCAAACAAAAATACTGTTTTAGTGAACCAATATTTTCAATGTGACAAAATAAATAAATAAATAAATAGATGTCAGGTGCCCATATGTAAAAGAAGCCACTCTCATGCTTAAAATTACACAAATTTGCTCCTAGTAATGGGGTGATATGCTGAAATATCACCATTTGGACCATTTTGTTGTACGAACCTTTGAACCTATTTGAATTCACTACTAATCTTTATTAAAACAAAATTAAAAACAGAAAAAAGCTAGGAAGTTGAAGAATTAATCTTTGGCAACCAACCAACGATGTGCTCAATTCTTCTAACCTCTTTTCTCCAGGAATAACTACTTCTTTGTATTATAGTAGATTTAATCTTAGACTCTGAAATTTTATTTTCTTCAGGTATTAAACCACTCTAATTTTCTTAAATATTATATAATGATGTCGAAGTACTTGTAATGGTTTTCACAGGCAACCCTGAATGTTAATAGTGGGGGAAATTAATCCTTCTAAGCATTAATTATGTAAAAAAGCCCTGTGAGGTTTGAGAAGGTGTTTGTTATAGTATTGAATTAATGATTAAATTACAATTATAGAATACAGTGAGAAGAATATTGCAATCAAAGGCACTTGCAGAAAATTCTAATGTGAAATACACAGATGGGCTCCCTGTTAATGGGGTCTATACAACAGGAACTCAAAACCAAGACACAAGTGTATTACAAGGACCTGAAAATTATCAGTTTTAGCTTTGTTCAAGACTTTATAAGGCTGCATTTAAAACATGCCAGAGACATGAAAGTAAGTTTTTGGAGTGTGCAATCAGAACACCTTTTAGTGTTATATACTCTTCATTTGAGTGACAGTTTTCCAGACCCGGTGATTTGCTTAATTGAATGTTTCAAGGGAGGTAACTTTAGTGTAAACATATCTCTTCCACAGTATAGACAGTGTAATGTGCAAGCAGACAGAAATCAATGTTTTAAACGTATAGAAAAGTTGGATGCATACCTGGAACATTAAAACACTGGTAGTCTAGTCGCTCCATTTTACTTTAAAAAATAAGTTGATTTTGCCCTTCTAAAACATTTTTGTTTTATTTTTAGCTATTGCTTTGTAAATCCCCATAATCATATTCAATTGCACTCTCATTTTTTAAATCTATATTTACCCACTTTTGTCTACACAAACACAAATTCTTTTTATATCTTAACTGCCTTAATATTATACATTGGTTAAAATAATTTTTGTATCCAATTAAAAACTTCAAATATTTTTTTCTTATTTTTTTAACTAGCAAACAAAGTAACAGGTTTCCTAATGATATTTTTACCCACCTAACTTATTGTACTAATTAGATCTTGATTGAAGATTTATGCGGATCAGGTTGGTGTATGAATACCAGCCCGCTGCTGGTAGCACCATTCCCATTGAATGTTCTTTTGGGCTATGTAAGAAAACTAGCTACACATTAATGAATATGGTTGAGAGAGCAAGCAACATTTTGCTATAATTTCTGCTGTAAGTTCCCCCTGGTGTTCCTGTCCTGACAGCTCTCAATTATAGAGTATAACATGTAAGCATAAATACATTCTTTGCTGTACTATGCTAATTTTATCACAGAGATGAACTTAGAAAAGTCAGGTTTGCTTGATCTTCCCCTCCCAATTATCCCTACATAATTTTGCTCTCCTCACTGCTATGCCAATACCTTCCTGTCTTCTTTCCTATCACATATTTTGTATTTTATTTTATATTGTCTTCTCTAATTCCCTTCCTTAAAACATAAATTTTCTGTCATGGACTCCCTCTGGTTTCCTGAATTTTCCCCACACTCACACATATATAAAACATACATATATGTTTATGCACATATATACATGTGTATATACACATATACACATATATGCATGAATAAAATGTACACATATATACATTTATAAAATACAATCATATGAGAGGACATGCAATATTTGCTTTTCTGAGCCTTAACTACTTCACATAATGCATTCTCTAATTCCATATATTTTCTTCCTGATATTATGATCTTATCATTTTTTTATGGCTGAAGAAAACATATTTCTGTAAATATACCACAAATTTCATTATCTATAAATGGACATATAAGCTAATTCCATGTCTTAGTTGTTGTGAATTGAACAGCAATAGACCTAGCTATTTAAGTCTCTTTGTGGTAGGGTATCGAAATCTTAGCATACATTTCTAGGAATATAGTTACTATTTTTTCTAACATTTTATGCACATGTTCTAAATATTCCAAAATTATTTAAAATTTAATCAGTACACATTAGGAGATCTTTTAGATGCTGAATAACTTCTTGCTTCATAGTTCTTAATCCTGTATCTTCTTTAAAATGTCGGCAGAAAAATCTGTACTCAAATTTCTAGAATAATATTTTTTTTCTTTTGCAAGGAGGAACTCCATCAAGTTTGTAGGGGAAATGTCATAACTGGAAGCCAGAAGGGGACTAGTTCTGACTACCTCATTTGCATAAATATTACATAAAGATTAAAGAGAATTGCATAGTGATTAATAATTGTCTAATAAAGATTAATACTTAACAAATTATTGTTTAAATAACCGACAATAATTAATAATTAAATAATAAGCAAACAAATAACAAGGATTAATAATTGCATAAAGACTCCATAAAGATTGATTGAATGCATTATGGCTTAATCTAAAACAGTGAGAGCAATCAGGGCTGTCCTCATTCATATGGCAAGAACTGAACACAAAATAGTTCTTCCTGAATACACCCAAGTCCGCTGCCATGTTTAGGTAGGTGTCTCTTCAGCTACCAGAATGTCTACTGCTCTTGTAGCTACTACAACAAACTTTTCTTTCCACTCCATTTTAAGGGGTGAATTATTGCACAATTTGCCAGTTTCTCTTGTTGGAAATTACTGCCACCCTCACCGGGTTTATTGTGCTTGAATTCACTGCTACATAATTTGTGTCTTTCATTTGTACTAAGTCTTTTAAATCCACAGCACTTTCACACTTACCAATGTTCTCGATGTGTACTAGCATTTCAAATTTCCAGTAGATGAGTTATAGCTAGCTCTGCTTTCTTAACTAGCTAATTCATAATAATTGTGTTATCTCATGTGATCTACTAATTTCCTCAATCCAGCCTTCTGTGTTGGATCAATCAGTATATCTTTGACATATGAAATAATTGAACTCTCAGTACTAGTACTTGTTTTAGTTTAAATTTAACTAGCTGTATAAAGTGATAATTTGGTATCTTATCAGAATAGATTTTTAAGAAAAATTTCCTGTCATTGAATTTCCAAGTCTTTTTTTTCTTCTTAATATAAAAATACCAATAGAAACTATAAAATCTATTGTATTAATGGATGAGTCAATGTCTAAATGATAAAATGTGTATGTAGGAAACTGAAATATTGTAGAAAAATGAACTGAAAACAATGAAAAGAAACACTGTTACTTAAACAAATGCTGTGTTCTTTTAATATAAAGATATAAATAGATTTAAAACACAATTCTTTTAAATAGTCTATTTGGATAGGCTTACTAGAATTATAATTTTGTACATATTTCATCAAATTAGACGTGCAATCTACATTACAACTTACAAAATACTTTCTTATAACTATTTTTGGAGTATTTTTGTTGTGTTTCTATTTCAAGAAAGAATAACATAAAGCTCTCTTAAATTTTATGTGTGAATATGGGTTATCAGGATGCTTTGCTTTGGTTTCTCATTTATTTCTATATAATGGTATCTCTTCATTAATATTCTAAAGCAATGTTTTATAAACAGAGGTATTAATCCCTTTGAAACTACATCAGTGATGATAAACTGTACTCATTTCCTACATTAACATGGTATAGCCTTGATAAAACATGTATTTTTCTATAGAGATAAGTTGTTACAACTATATCTGTTTGAGTATTATTATTATTATTATTATTATTATTATTACACTAAGGCCAAATGTCTGTCAAGCATCCATAATACCACTGTCATTCTCTGTGGTCATTGGAAGGATCACTGGTCAGAAAACCTGTTATAATCATAGGTAAGGTTTTATTACACTGGAAAAAAATGGCTGTAATAGCAAATTAAACAGAATAAGGGCAAAGTCTGGCAGATATCATTTATGGACTTCTGTGTCCTTTCCCAAGCAGGGCTGTATGATAGTTCACCACGTTCTCTTCATAAAATATGTGCTCTAAGTAGTACTCACTGAGAGACTGTGGGGGAAGCTCACATGAGGCTTTGTGTACAGTAATTTCACTGGCATCAGTTGGGTGGGCCAAGAGCCAACTTATGACTAATACCAACTTCCTTGTCTCCGGAGTCACAGAGCAGAAAAAGGTGGTCACTAAATCTTCATTAGCATAAGCTATATAGTCAAACTGTGCAGTATGAGCAAAGGCCATAGGCATCATTTTTTTTCCCCCTGATGAGAAGAACAAAAGGCATGGAAGGGCCAGTGCCTTAAGTTGACAGTTTTTGAAAATGCAAATGTAGAGAAATTTGCTCACCCAACTCCACTATATTAATCATAGTTTCTGAAATATATAGTCATAGAATCTGGGACATATGAAAGGATTTTTATCAATTTTAATGTAATTTTATAAGAATAAGGAACTCCTCAGAAACTTACCGGAAACTTTTTCATAAGATCTGGTGTCTGCAAAATGATGCCAACCGATGGAAATTGGATCTCAAAAGCAAGTATAATTTTGGATTACTGTTATCAGGGCTGATGGGAATGCTTTAAGTATAACCGTGGATTATGTTCAGAAGGAAAAATAGGAAGAATTAATATTCAGCTGCAAGTCAAAAATTCTCCTAGAGCCTATCCTTTAACGCTGTTCATTCTAACAGAATAAAATATGAATGGACAAGCATTGAGACTTCCAAACTGTTTATTACATATAAATTACCCCCACACGTATGCACAAACCCTTTCATGTGTGAGTCTGTTATATAATTGTGTGTATGCATGCTATTCTTTGGAGTAGGAATGTCCCTGAAGGAACATTACAAAAGCTTGTTGCGGGCTGGAGAGATGGCTCAGAGGTTAAGAACACTGTTCTTCCAAAGGTCTTGAGTTCAGTTCCCAGCAACCACATGGTGGCTTATAACCGTCTGTAATAAGATCTGGTGCCCTCTCTGGTGTGCAGGCACAAGGCAGGTAGTATGCTGGATAAATAATAAATAAATAAATCTAAAACAAAAACAAAAACAAAAAAAAAACTTGTTGCTCATTCTTATGTAGTGACTACAAGGGGCTTGAACCTTGAAAAAGTATGGCTTGTCTAAAAAAGTTACTGCTGCAGACCTTTGATACTCACATACATTGGGTCTGTGGCTCTTCTTTGTCTGTTTTTCCTTTTTTCTTTCTTTCTTTTTCTTCCTGGCTGACATGAATTGAACATGTCCCATGTGCCTTGCCTTCTTCTCTGCAATGTGTTTATCATGGGAAAACCGGTCAAAGCTGGCATCAGCCGAGGAAGCCCAGCCCTTTCTGAAACCAAGACTTCCCCTTGATTATACTGAATATATTAAATAATTATGTCATAGCCATGGAATGGGAACTAACGAAATGCATACTTGTTTGCATGCATGTGTAATAAATATACTCTATGTATATTCACATGAGAAAAAAGTAGAAATAAATTGATATACTAAATTTTGCCTATTTTGCCTATTTAATTAAATTTTCTCACTATTGTACTTTCAGGTTTTCTATAATATTATACTTTATTCTGTGTGTGAATAAACTAACTTATTGTTTCCCGCTCCTTCCTCCAAACTTCTTTTCAATTTCCTATACAACTCCTGTTAATAATTCATGAAATGCTAATATTTCTCTGGATTCAGTTTTATTCATTTGCTTATTCAAGCTTTTAAAGAAAATTGATGTACATAAAATTGACTCTTGTCTTAATACTGTTCATCTATTTCTTAATGCTTTATACTTTGCTTTTCCTGGTGACTAATGTTCCTACCAGGGAATCTAACAAATTAATAATTTTACGTGTTTCTTATCTAACTTTACAGATACCTGAAATTTGAAGCTTTTCTTCAGAAAATGATTAGCACTAAAACTGCAGAAGTAATAAGCATTTTTAGGAAGAGCCTAAAATCACAGAGACTTCAATTTACTTCACTGAAAATTCTTCATATATTTGTGCTGAGCTATTTATACTCTTTTTTAAGTTTAAATAAATCTTTTTAAATTTATTTTTTTATTAATTATAGTTTATTCACTTTGTATCCCAGCTGTAGCCCCCTTCCTTCGCCCCTCCCAATCACAACCTCCCTCCCTTACCTCTTTCCATGCCCCTTCCCAAGTCCACTGATAGGGGCAGTCCTCCACCCCTTCCATCTGACCCTAGCCTGTCAGATCTCATCAGGACTGGCTGCATTGTCTTTCCCTGGGACTGGTAAGGTTGCTCTCCATGCAGAAGGAGGTGATCAACAAGCCAGCCATTGAATTCATGTCAGAGAAAAGAGGAAAAAAAAAAAACTCTCTTTGCCAAATTCACTTAGCAACATATTCAAACCTTTAATTTTTATTAAATTAAAGATGTTTTCCATCAATATTAAGGTCATATAATGAATGGTAAACCTGGGAAGTGGTAAATATTTAAAAATGTAAACCAGGAGTTAATACAAAGAGCAGTATAAATCAAATGAGCTAGTAGGGAGACAGTAGGGAAGGACAGGGGAAGGGAGGGATGGACAGAAGGAGGGAGAGAAGGAGGGAGGGAGGGAGAAAAACAGAGAGCAAGAAAGAAAAAGAGAGGAGAGAGAATTAATGTAGATATTTTTCTCCCTAGTCTATATGGTACTCCAATAGTCACAATTCTTCTGGCATTGTGCTCATGAATACACAGAGAAAGATGATTTAGAAGTATTGCATGTGTTTATAAATCCAGAAAACTGCAATTAAGACTATTCATCACCATCTACTTCTTGTTAACTTTATATTTAATAAGATTTCTGTAGACTGTAGTATTCTATCCCTGACATCCAAAAACAGCCTTACAATGTAAAAATATGTTGAGCTCATATTCAAGAATTTTCAGTTTTAGAAACTTTTACACTGCACAAAAATCCAATTTCAAACTCTCCTTTGAGATACAAGACAGATCTAATATATGTGCTCCTCAAGAACAAATTATATACTTCAAATATAATGACAAAGATGTCATATCCCTGTATAAAGGAAAAAAAAACATTAGAAATAAAAAGGTGGAGTGTCATAGAAAAAGAGTAAAAGCTACAGGATAAAAAATAAACTCAGTAGGCCTTGGCATACCATAGGGCACCTAAGGTATCAGTCCTTAGACTAAAAAGAAAAACAAACTTCTTTTTTAAATTTATTTTTTATTATTTTAAATTTATTTTTAATTTTTACAATTTATTCATTTTGTATTCCACCTGTAGCATGCTCCTTTGCTATTCTCTTTCCACGTCCTTCCTCCAGTCTTTTGATAGGGGTCCTCCTCCCCTTCCATTTGACCCTAGCCTGTCAGGTATCAGGACTGGCTGCATTGTCTTCCTCTGTGGTCTGGTAAGGCTGCTCCTCCCTCAGGAGGAGGTGATCAAAGAGTGAGCTACTGAGTTCATGTCAGAGAGAGTCCCTGTTCCCCTTGCTAGGACACCCACTTTAATTGATATCTATATCTATATCTATATATCTATATATATATAGATATCCAAAACAGAAGCAAATATATAACTTATAGACAAATAAAGAACTACCTAAAATATTCTTCACTCTTTTCAAACTTTTAGAAATACAGAATTCTTCATATTTAAATAATTTAAATCATTGTATCGTATAGTCATTATAATTTTGGATATAATCTTTTTTCAATGCATCATCTATATAATAATTATGTTAAATATAATTGAATAGCATAATAGTGTGATCTGGAAAGTATATATTACAGGTAAGGAAGTAAAAGATATATTTCATGGAAAGAGGATCAAAATTAATTTTTTTAATTCTTTATTAATTACACTTTATTCACTTTGTATCCCCCCCTGTGGATACAATCCCTCCTTCTGTACCAATCCCTCCCTTCCTCCACCCTCTGCATACATGCCCCTCCCCAAGTCCACTGATAGGGGAGGTCTTTTCCTTCCTTCTGATCCTAGTCAATTAGGGCTCATCAGGAGTGGCTGCATTGTCTTCTTCTGTGGCCTGGTAATGCTGCTTCCCCCTCAGGGGGAGGTAATTAAAGAAGAGGCCAATCAGATCATGTCAGAGACAGTCCCTGTTCCTATTACAATGGAACCCACTTGGATACTGAACTGCCATGGGCTACATCTGTACATGGGTCTTAGATTATCTCAATGCATAGTCCTTGGTTGGAGTATCAGTCTTAGGAAAGATCCCTGTGCTCAGATTTTTTGGTTCTGTTACTCTCCTTGTGGAGTTCCTGTCCTCTCCAGATCTTACTGTTTTCCACTTCTTTCCTAAGATTCCCTGCACTCTGCCCAAAGGTTGCCCACAAGTCTCAGCATCTGCATTGATAGTCTGCAGGGCAGAGCCTTTCAGAGGTCCTCTGGGTCAGGCTCCTGACTTGTCCCCTCTTTTCTCCTTCTTCTGATGTCCATCCTCTTTGCCTTTCTGGATAGGAATTGAGCACAAAATTAATTTTACCATGCTCAAGATGTAGTTGTAAGTGTTCAGTACCATGTAAGGACTTTGGTCGTATGAAAGTGTTGCTAATGTTGCTATTGAAAGAAAAAGTTTCTGCAAGGTGTTCTTAAAATTCAATTTTATGCTTGATGGTCATACGAATATTAGTGTTTCATATGTACCATTTTTTGGAGCTAATAAGGAACACACAGATTTTGTTAGAATGAGGTCATTTTTGTGGAGACCAAAGTAATGATAGAAAAGAACCTGAGAATACTTGCATATATTAAAAAGAAAGAAAAACATTCATGGCATCATATTTTCAGATTGAGTTCTAGTCTGAAGCATTCTAAACATATACAAAACTGACCCTCACACATAATTTCATCCATTTTTATTACATGATGCTGGACAACATGGTCTCTATATCAGAGATGACACGACTGTTTTTTGTTTGTTTGGAGACTTCTATATTCAGGCTGCCTTATTTTTACTGAAATGTCTTGCACATTTTCAGGCTCAGGAGACTGATCCTTCTGGAAGAGTATGACCTGTGAGCTTCCCATGAGGAGTTAACATCACAAGAGTCACTTGTCACTGAAGACTAAGTTGAGTGATTTTAGATATGAAGCTAAGATTTCATTCTATATGACTAGAAAGTGGACATGAAATATTGCTTATAGAAATTGAATTTATTGGAACATTTTATTAAGGAGATAATACTTAGGCAATGTGAATAATTTTATTCTATGTGATTTTTGTGGTCTGCTGATTTATACAGCATTTAAAACTTATAATGGTGATATAGCATGAAATAAATTCACCAAATAATTGTCAAACTTTGTTTCATTTTATGTGCAATAAACAAAATATGTCACTGACATTTTAAGTTTCTCATGCCTGAGGACAATTCATTTAGAAAAGAGAGAAGACACACATTAGATTAAAATGCATATTATTAAATATACAGCAGCAGTTGCCATGAACAAGTTAGCCAATATATATATATATATATATATATATATATATATATATATTCAATGGGCTAAACACATGTTACTAAAAAAAACACAGGAAAGAAAATAATAGGATAGTGGTCATATTTAACAGATAACAATTATAAAATGACAAGTATGGTACACTCTAAATGTTCACAGTGCTGCTCTTAGGTTACTTAGAGATATGATTACCAAGTACACCTAACCATTCTATAAATAGTTATTTTTTTTATTTAACTGTAGGATTTCATACTAAGTTTTAAGCATTCAACTTTATATTTTCTGGCTCTGGTTTAGCAATTCTAGTGAATGAAACTGAAATAAAACAATCAAGATTTTGAAATTTCATTATTTTAATTTTCAGCAGCCAGGAAAAAAAAAAAGAATTTAAGCAGGAATTCATTTGAGTTTCAGTAGGACAGAGTACTTCATATGCAAAACTGGGTACAATGAACAGTATTAAAAATAGCAAGTTAGATGTTTTCTGCCCCTTTCTCTTTGAAAACTGCATAGTTGTTTTTACCTCTTTAAACTGAACAACAAAAATATAAAATGAAGGAACAGAAAGAAATTACTAAGCTGAAATGGGTACTTAGAAGACAATGAGAAAAGTGACTCTGAGTATAAATATATTGGAGTTTTCATTCATAAATTGTTCCCTGGTTTATTATCATATGCACAAATTGGTTTATTATCATATGCACAAATTTCTTTTAGGAATGCTGTGTTTTAGGAACCTTCTTTCAGGACAAAAGCTAACTTCTATAAATAAAATTGAGAATGCTGCATAACATTCTCCTTCATTTAGCCCATAGCCAAAAAACCTGGGCTGCTTAACAGTGAATTTAGAAATGAGTGCTGTAATAAGAATGATAGAACTGTGCTGTAAGACACATATGTGATATTTATGTCAGTACTGTGAGGAGAACACAGCATCAAAGAATCAAAGAAGCGGTATAACTTATGGCAAGGAAATAAGTTGTGTTCATAACACAACTTTATTTATGCTTGAAAAGAGGAAAATTTGTACTGTGAGACTCATAGAATAAATTTGGCAAAAAAAAAAAAAAATCAATGAACCCTGACTTAAACATTGTGGCAGCCATTTTGGAGTTAATGGCAAATTTGGAGTTAATGACATCTGACCAGTGGAATTCAGCATCTTGAATCTGGCTATTTTCCAAAGTCCAGTCTCTCATAGACTGACCTTGATGGTCCTACAGCAGACTGCTCTGGCCATGAGAAACTCTGTGCAACCATAGTAACCAGACAGCAGGCTCTGTGGAACCTTCAGTGAGCCCTCATATGTTTTGGCTAAGTAAAATTGCCTGTGTGAGAAACTGCTTGTACTTTTTTGTCTATTTTAGTGTTAACCTGACATCCATTAAATCGACACTTTGATCAGCATGTAAACTTGGTGTCCTTCTCTGTGTCGCCCTGTCTCTCTCTCCCTAGCCCTCTCTCAGGTGGTATTCAGGTGTCACTGCTGGCCAGTGACAAAACATTATTTGCTTCAATACCTCAATCAGTTGAGCCTTGCAGAGGCTGTCTGTGGTAGGCTCCTGTCCTGTTCCCTGTCTTCTCCTGCTTCTGATGTCTACCGTGTTTGTCCTTCTGAATGAGGATTGAACATTTTCCCTAGGGTCCTCCTTGCCGTTTAGCTTCTTTAGTGCTAAAGATTGTAGTCTGTTTATCTTATATTATGTGCCTAATAACCACTTATGAGTGAGAATATACCACATGTGACTTTCTGCTTCTGGGGTACCTCACTGAAATGATCTTTTCTAGTTTCCACCATTTGACTCCCAATTTCATGATGTCCTTGATTTAATTGCTAAGTAGTATTCCGTTGTGTAAATTACAATTTCTGCATCCATTACTCCATTGAGGAACATCTAATTTGTTACCAGATTCTGGCAATTATGAACAGAGCTACTACGAGGGGAGGGACATAGGTGGAGTAGAGGGAGGGAGTGTGGGATTGGGAGGAGATAAGAGAGAGGGCCACAGCCGGGACACAAATAAAATAAATTATAGTGAGTGATAATAGTAATTAAAAAGTACATAAAAATATTTGAATGTTCTCATTATTATTTTTTAACTTTGCAGAGGTACTGTGCAATCCAAACATCTGAATGTAGGCCACAAAATCTAGACATTCCCCAACACCCATGTAAGACAAAATTATAGAAGTTATCAATGTCACTTCTAAAGCATGTGTTCTGAAAATGAGGAGGGCAATGTGCAAGGGAGTTCCCTAGAATTTATAGCAAGGATTCCTAAAGACACTCCTCTTCCAGGGCGCTCTTTTCAGAATTCTATTTTCACTCTGAATTACAATTAAGCATTTGTCATTTTATGTAACAAAAACCATGTCTCCATGATACATTTGTATATGGGTAGATGGAAGATTTGTTTGATGGATTTAAAGAAACAGATTAAATCTGCAACAGACATAAAAGAGGTGACACATACAAAAAAATGTGCACTTTGAAACTAAAGACAGCAGGAAGGAACTTCTAGTTTTCTGCTCTGAGTGTGGATGAGGTACTGACGGAGGATGAAGACAGTTCATAGGAATTTGGGAGACAGATTCAGCACAGATTCCGTGTCAGTTATAACCAAAATACATACTATGTTTTATAAGCTTTTGTCTTATAAAGAACGAGGGAGTCAGATATTTTCCCAGCCTTCTCTTGTCTGTCATTGACCACTGGAACTATTTAAAGCTATAGGTGTAGGAGCAGAAACAATGGCTCTAGTCCCTGGACCACTGTAAGAAGCTAATGTACTTTCTCTATGCACTCGTTTTAATAGTCAAACAAAAGGCAAATGCCAAGGGCAAACTTCATTCAGTTGTCAAAGTGCAATACCCCATCCATATAATTTAAGGATATGCAGTAGTATGCACCAATGACACTCATTATTAATCCAACCAGAAATATCAGTACTATCATTTATCTGCATACAGAATAACCAAACATCCACCCAGGAAGTCAGTCAAGTGAAGAAAAAACACAGCTATGAATGACAGCATTGAAGGTACCAGATCCAGCACATATTTACAAAAATAAATAAATAAATATTGGAAATAATTTTGAGCCAAAAAAATGTAATAATGTAGATTAAATGGATAAATTCACTTAGCATAATGTTTGACATCAGCTTACACAATATGAATCATCCTAAGCTTGTTTAGAAAATAAATTGTTTTTAAAAATAAATTTTGATTTTGTTGCTCTCCTTGTGGAGCTCCAGTACCCTCCAGGTTTTTCTGTCTCCTCTTTTTTTCACAAGATTCTCTGCACTCTGCCCAAAGTTTGGATATGTTCTCAGAATCTGCTTTAATACTTTGCTGGGTAGAGTCTTTCAGAAGCCCTCTATGTGTACGCTCCTGTCTTGTTCCTCATTTTCACCCTTTTCCTATGTCTATCCTATTTGCTTTTCTTAATGAGGATTGAGCATCTTATCTGAGAGCCTCCTTCTTGGTTAGTTTCTTTAGGTGATCACAGGGGTCTTTTCTGAAACTGATACTCTAACCAAGAACCAGGCATGAAGTTAACCTAGAACCCCTGCACAGATGTAGCCCACGACAGCTCAGTCTCCAAGTGGGTTTCCTTAGTAAAGGGAACAGGGGTGTCTCAGACATGAACTCAGTGGCTGGCTCTTTGATCTCCTCCCCATGGAGGGGGTGGGGGGGCACAGTCTTACCAGGCCACAGAGGAAGACAATGCAGTTAGTCTTGATAAGACCTGATAAGCTGTGCTCAGATGGAAGGGAAGGAGGACCCCCACTATCAGTGGACTTGGGAAGGGGCATGGGAGGAGAAGAGCTAGGGAGGGAGTGGTTGGAAAGGGATGAAGGAAGGGGCTACAGATGGAATACAAAGTGAATAAATTGTAATAAATATAAAAGTTAAAAAATAAGTTTTGAATAAATAAACACACAGGTAACTCCAGTGACCATTTTAAGTAATGCCATCAGATACAAGGTATCTGATATATTATTATGTGTTAAGTGTTATGAAGAGTTAAAAATCAGAAGTTGAAAATTAATGAATTCTCATTATAAAGCATAAGTGAATCGGGACACATTAACAAGCATGTTCTCAGATGGTTACTACCTCATTTTATTACTTATTCAAGTAAGTTGTAATTGCCTTAATGCAGATTTCCCTTTAACAGCAAGAATGGCTATTTGTTGTTTATGTGGGAGATATAATGTTCAAGATGTCAACATTTTATTCTGTTAAAAACATAGTATGTTATACACTATCAGTATTACAGTCCTCAATACTAAGAAAATATAAGCTGATATTAAAAACAATGAATCGTTTGACATGCCTGTGCTTTATGTTGCTACCGGGCATGTTAAGTAGGTAATCTGGAAATGAGAGGAGGAGGTGTGAGAGTGAGTTGGGAGTAATGGAAACTGTGGTTGGGTTGTATTGTATGAAAAGAGAATCTATTTTCCATAAATACAAAATAATATGTGCTCTTAGTTGTTGAGGCATTACTGCAGCCACTATCTTATTGAAATTATGCATTTATTTTTTGGAATGATTTAGGGAACCAATTTTTATAGTTATCTGTGAAACCCTTATTTAATTTTTGGGATAAAAAATATAAAAATAATGACTTAACAAATAGATGGGAGACTTACTCTATCTAATATAAAACAACACAAAACAAACAACAAAACCCAAAGCCACATGAACACAAATGTTTTGGTAAGAATTTACTGTATGAAATACAGCCCAGTGTAATTGAGGAGATTTATAAGGGTTATTCTGATAGAATGAATTGGTTTTATTTCACTGATATACCTAAACAAGTAGGTAGGATGAATACAGTGCTTTTAACAAATGCTGCTGAAACAAACAAAAAACAGAGTTCTATTTATTGTATATGGATGAAAATAACTAAATTTAATTGCACTGTACTTTCTAATATTAAAAAGCTATTGAATTTCTGGGTAAAAGATAATTCGTCATGATAACTATCTCAAAAAAAGTTGATGAAAAAGCATGAATTTACCTAAAATTAATAGATAGAAAGGACTTCATTAAAATTAAAATATTGCTTTTTACACAATACTCAGTATAGGAAAATAAAAATAATAGATCATAACAATAATATTTATATACAATTTATTATGTATTTTATATACCCTCATGCGGGTATTCTTGTAAGGGAAGTGGGGACTGCATCAGATATGGCCTCACTTGCTAGCTTTTAGATCACTTTGCCCTGGTGGGACTGCCTTTTCAGGTCACAGGGGAAGAGAACAAGCTCAGTCTTGATGCAGCAACTTTAAATAGCTAGGCTGGATGGGAAGGGGAGCTCCCCTTTTCTGAGAAAAGGGGGAGGGGGAGAGAGGAAGAAGAGAGAGTGGGACTGGGAATAGAGGAGGGACTGTAAACTGAATAATATAAATCAATGGGAAAAAATTTAAAATCATGTTTGTAAAGCATGTTTTGTTCATAAAAGTTGTTTGCAAAATGGTTTAAGTGGAACTACTATTTGGTACATCTTACAACAAAATTTTATTAAACCAGGAATTTTGAAAAGGATTAGTATTTAAATGTATTCAATTATGTAATATGCCATTTATTTTATGGCTTGATATAAAAAAATAAAAATAAATAAATTTGTCTATCACTATGAGGAACATTTTAAAGTAGTTAATTTGATATATTGATAATAATTTTGACAGAGAGCAAGTTCTTGAAACTAAATAAGACATGAAAACACCGTCCCATAAAACACACACACACACACACACACACACACACACACACACACAGGGATAAGAAGCCCGCAGGGTATTTTGCCTTCTATTCATCCCATTGAGGTGTTGCTTTATCCAATTCTTTCTCATTATATTTGCCTACAGGCAGTAAAAGTACTATCCTGTGGATTGTTCATGAAACTCAGTTTCTGTATCCAGGGGCAGGGTTTTTTCCTGTGGAATGGCCCCAGTGTTAAAATTCCCCACTATCACTACTTTCAGAAAACCCATGGCTAAGTCTTCAAGTCAATATTCAAATCTGTTTTTGTTTTTTTAAATGGAGGACCTGTGTGTGTTTCAAAACAGATATGCGTTAAACAAGTCTTTATGCAATTGTATAGTTGTTAGAACTAAGAGAAATTTCTAAGACGTGTGAAATGAAAGAGCAGAATTGAGGTTGCGTTTCCAAGGGCCTGGCCCTGCCCGTGTATCCACCGGGCTAAGCAAAATTGAAATTGCTGTATTATTTGAAAAGAACGTGTGGTTATGTGTGAGTAGAGGCATTCAAGCACAGTCCCCAATGCATCTGGCTGCTTTCCCAAGGTGTTAGAATTTCACTTGGCATTTACTTTCTAATTTCTACTTTCACATACTTACAATTCGCTCACAATCAGCATGCAATTTTTATATAATTACAAACTACATAAAGAAGCTATTTTTACAGAGAAAAATAATGCTATTCCAATGCAATCCAATATATCTTACAATAGTTATATGAAATCTATTATATCTACTGTTCAAAGAATAATTTGAAAGCAGAAATGATTTTATGTTAAAAGGCCTCTTGGACTCTGTTTCTTGTAAAATATTACCACTCATTTTCATTCTTAAGTAGAAACACTGAATGGAATCTTATTTTATTTTCATAATTTACTTGCTTTTTATTGGTGAATGATATGTGAAAAGATTCCTTCATGATATATTATTTAATTTTGTATTTTTAAATATTTGTATCAAATTATTGATTCTG
Organism: Rhombomys opimus; assembly: GCA_010120015.1. Taxonomy (NCBI): domain Eukaryota; kingdom Metazoa; phylum Chordata; class Mammalia; order Rodentia; family Muridae; genus Rhombomys; species Rhombomys opimus. The sequence continues at coordinate 276,105 of REGO01000899.1, forward strand.
TGTATATATATTTCTGCTATATTTATTTTCTACTTAACTTTAACCATGAAAGGCTCATCTCTCTTGACACAGAAATGATCCCTGAGTCTTCCCTTTCCTAGAAAAGGAATATAATAGAACACATCACACTCATTAGCTCTAGTCTCAAAAGAAGTGTTTTCTACAGAATTAAAAATACTAAGTGCTGTTTGTAAATTGTCAAGACTACAACAGGTCTTTCATGTTATGCATGGAGAATACATGTAATGGTGGGTATGTTCTATCTGTCTCTCAACATTATATATATATATATATTTAATGCTAATTATAAGTATTAACTATTAGTTTTTAGCATTTTATTAATATTCCACTACCTTGAGTATTATATTGTATATTTTTATTATACATATTTGTCTATATTTTTTTAGAGTTTGTTAAGTTGCCATAAGAGCCATAAGAGATCAGTAAGTAGCTGGCATTTCTTTTCAAAGACTAACGCTTCAAAGTAAGGTTAGCATGCAGTAATTTCACGCTACAAACTGCAACATGTAAGATGGTAGAATTCCCTTCCTTCCCTCCCTTCTTTCTTCCTCCTTCACTATATTTTCTTATAATCTCTCTTTCTTCTCAAAATTTTAATAAAATTTTTAAAAAGTATATTTTAATTTTACAAATAAATATAAACAGTATTATTTTTCATAATATACATTCTAAAAATGTTTTAAATTAAAATATAACTACGTCACATCGTCTTGCCCCTGTCTACATTCTGACGCTTCCTATGTGCACTAATTGCCCCTTCAAGATTGACTTTTTTTATTTAAGATCTGATTCACACGCAGTTACACAAACACACGCACAAACACATACACAAAGCATAAAGGTACAAACATAGGCTGCTGTGTGTCTGTGAGCACTTTGTATTTGATGGTCATTTATTGTTTATAACTCTTCCTTACCTTCGTTCCTTCGTTCGTTCCTTTCTTCCTTCCTTCCTTCCACTGACATTGTTAGGATTAAATTAGTGTTGTGTCCCTGAACTTGGTTTTTTTTTTTTTTTTGGTTCTGTTGCTCTCCTTGTGGAGCTCCTGCAATGTCCATGTCTTTCTATCTCCCCCTTCTTTCATGAGATTACCTGCATGCTGCCCAAAGTTGGCTATGAGTCTCAGCATCTGCTTCCATACCCTGATGGGTAGAGTCTTTCAAAGGCCCTCTGTTATATGATCCTGTCCTGTTCCCTGTTTTCCTCTACTTCTGATGTCTATCCTCTTTGCTTTATTGAATGAGGTTTCAGCCTCTTCCCTAGAGTCCTTCTTGTTACTTAGATCAATACTCCAGGGAAGGACCATTCATGGAGAGGATCTAGATCCCCTGCTCAGATGAAGCCCAAGGGTGTTCAGTTTCCAAGTAGGTTCCATAGTGAGAGGATCAGAGGTTGTCTCTGATATGAACTCAGCAGCCTGCTCTTTGATCACTTGCCCTGGTCTGGGACAGCTTAACTAGCCCACAGAGAAAGACGATGCAGGCAGTCCTGATGAGACCTGATAGGCTAGGGTCAGATAGAAGGGGAGGAGGACCTCCCCTATCAGTGAACTAGGGGAGGGTTATAGGGAGAGAAGAAGGAGGGTGGGTGGAATGGGGAAGAGATGAGGGGGACTAAGGCTGGAATACAGAGTGAATAAATTGTAATGAATAATAATGAACAAACAAACAAACAAATAAATAAATAAATTGCTGTTGTGTCGCTCAGGCAAAGTAAGCAGACTATGGTTCAGCAATGTCCCCAGGCTTTTTATCTTCTATGACATTTTTGTAAATATTTTTACAGTTAAGCATGAGCTTTCAAAAATATCTGTCATTTATGTATGTGTGTATGTATGTATTTATATATGGATGTGTATCTATCATGTATTTATTTATCTATTTATCATCTATATATTTAGCTATCTATCTCTGCAACTATATAAAGATGAAAGAAGATGGATAGAGAGATGTATGTATGATTCTTTGCATTGTTTGTTTTCTTTTAATTCCTGTAAAATAGGGAAAATAATTGTTAATATACCTACCCAAATTTTATAGACTTTTGTAGCTAACTCTGTTTTAATTAATTCTTTTTTATATATTAAACTTTATTAACTTCGTATTCCAACTGTAGCCCTCTCCCTCATTCGCTCCCAATCCCAGGCCCCTTCTTGCTCCTTCTTCTCCTATGATGTCCCTCCCCAGGTCCACTGATAAGGGAGGTCCTCCTCCCCTTCCATCTGACCTCAGCCTATCAAATCTCATCAGAACTGGATGCATTGACTTCCTCTGTGGCCTGGTAAGGCTGCATCCCCCTCAGGAGGAGGTGATCAAAGAGCCAGCCACTGAGTTCATGGCAGAGACAGTCCCTGTTCCACTTATTAGGATACCCACTTGGACACTGAGCTGTCATGGGCTACATCTGTGCAGGGGTTCTAGGTTATCTCCATGTATGGCCCTTGGTTGGAGTATCAGTCTCAGAAAAGACCCCTGCATCCATATTTTATGGTTCTGTTGTTCTCCTTCTGGAGCTTCCTTACCCTCCAGGTCTTTCTATCTCCCCATTCTTCCATAAGAGTCTCTGCACTCTGCCCAAAGTTGGACTATGAGTCTCCACATCTGCTTTGATACCTTTATGGATAGGGTCTTTCAAAGGCCCTCTGGGGTGGACTACTGTCCTTTTCCCTGTCTTCTCCTGCTTCTGATGTCTATCCTGTTTGCTCTCCTGAATGAGTATTTAGCATCTTTCCTAGAGTTCTCCTTGTTCCTTAGCTTCTTTAAGACTATAGATTTTTGGTAGGTTTATCCTATATTATTTGTCTAATATCCACTTATAAGTGAGTATATACCATGTGTTTGTTTTTGCTTCTGGGTTGCTTCATTCAGGAATAAACTTTTCTAGTTCCATACATTTGCTTGCAAATTTCATGATTTCCTTGTTCTTAATTGCTGAGTAGTTTTCCATTGCATAAATGTACTACAATTCTGTATCCATAATTTGTTATTGCTCTATGCAGTCATGTACTTCCATATTTTCCATTCCAGACTTTTTGTTCTGCTATGTTTATCATATATTGTATATCACCATTCTTAATACTTTGAATTAACAATCATGTATATTTAAATAAATCAAAGACAAATAGATGGTCTTTCCAGTTTTGCCGTATTTGCTGTCTTACTCTTTGAATATTTGAAGATTCTAATTGATATTCATGCATGCTAGTGACATATTTTCTTTGTTTTCTTTTATCTAAAAATGACACTAGATTATTTGATCTTTTTCTTTCCCTTAAGCAATGTTACCATTGTGTCAGTCAGCTTTTAGTCCTCTGTGACAAGATACCCAACAACAGCAGCAATGAAAACAAAATCAAAAGAAGGAAACAGAATCACAGGCTGTATGTATATAAAGACGACTAGATTAATACGTTACAAAATGTGGTATTATTCACTGTGATCCGTTGTGTCATTGTTTGCTCATCCAGAGTCATGTAGAACAAGTTTGTCTCAAGCTTTTTACATGCCACAGGATGACCTTGAAGTACGGATGCTCTTTCATCTACTCCACAGTTCCAGATAACACGGGCACCACACCATACTTACGACATTCATTTTCAGTTTCTATAGATTTATAACATTACAGGACTTTTGTTCAATCCTTTTCCTTATGCAAGCGCACTAACCAGTTGGTTACCCTCTCCCATAACTTCCTCAGTGTTGCTTTCTGACTATTTTAATGCTTTTATTGTAGTTTTCAAACAAAACCAACTAAAACAAAAGCTGAAATGAAATTGCAGGGAGAGTGATTTTTCTCATTTTTGTTCTCTCTGATTTCCGCAAATTTAAAAATCCTCCACTCCCTTTTTGGTAGATTGTTTTTCCTGACCACTTTCATTTCTTTCATTTTGAGCCTCCACATTTGTATTTCCTCATGTAAGACAAAGATGCTGTGAATATTTTTATCTTTTAAATCTTGATACTTTAATTACATGCCTGATGTTGTCTGACTTCAATGTTTATGATGTCTTTCCTGTTTATCTGCTATCTGTAAACAAGCTCACCCATTAACAAAAACATATATAACCTTAGAATTGCAAATTCAAAAACAATATTTTCTAACTTTCTCCTAATTCTTTCAATGTGAGTACATTTTTACTTTTCTTTACTGTGTGTATTCATAATTGCAGCCTTAATTAATATACACTCTTAGAATTATGGAGGTAATTTGAGAAAGTCGGTTAATTTGTGTGCAAAACTGAGAATGGGTCAGTATTTTATGACCCTTCCTATGTTGAATAATTGAAGTTTCATCTTAATTGTTTACAGTGTTGGATCCAGGACAGTCTCCCAGGTCCCTTTCTGTGCCTGTATTAAGAGGTGGTTACCTTGGAAACACTCAAACTGTACTTGCAGTAAGTTCTTTTTCTTGCTTCCTGAGGTCATGTGAACCATGGGTTTTCTGCTGAGGTTGCTCATTATCCTTTGATGAGATGCTTCTGTGTCCTGTCCTCCAGCTAAAACACCAAAGAGAGGTCTCTTTCCTTTCATGCTACAAATTTCCAGTGTTTCCTGCCTTTAAGATCTGATACTCTAAAATCTACTTTTGTTGTGTTTTAGATACTTTCTTTCTTTTATTTCCTAACTTTATATTTACCATTTATAAGATTTTTATGAGCTTCCCTGACTATTCCAGAAAGACAGTTATGACAGTTCCCTTTTAAATTGACTTTAACAAATAAAATCCAAATTAAAGTAATACTTTCAAAATTAACATATATATCAGACAATAAAATTTTATTCATTTTAATTAAAATATAATTACATTACATCCCCCTTCCAAACCTTTCTAATTCACCTTTCTCAAATTGATCACTTCTTTTTTTTATTTCAAACTATAATTCATTGAATCTTTCAGATAATTCTATTATTTTAAATCGTTAGTGTTGTTTACTGCTTTTTTGGCTTTAATCATAAAGTACTATTGTTCAGCATTTTCTGTTTTGTTTTCTGTGGTACCTCAGATTTGTTTCATATATATGAAGGGAGTACTTACCATGAGCTATATCCCCAGCCTGTTTTCAACTTTATTTTTTTTAGTTTATAAAAAAGTGTATCATGCACATTACATATATCCTCCTTTGCCTCACGATCTCCCTTTTCTCACCCTCCCTTCTTCCAGCAGTCATGCATATTCCTCTAGACAGTTCATCTCCACTTCTGTGTCATATATTCATATATTATTTTATGCATCTGCATAATATTTAAGAACCACAAATGGAAAAATGTCTGTCTTAGATTGGCTTAATTCACTTAATATGCTTATCTCAAACTGCATCAACTTTTCATGCATAGGACATAACTGCTCTTTCATATACCTCAAAAACTTCATTGTCTTCATCAGTTTTCTGTTGTTTTTGATACATAGGTTAGTTTTGCTACTTAGCTATTGTTAATGGTTCTGCAATAACACTGTTGTGAAAACATGTTTAATATATTGACTTGTCATTGTTCAAGCAAAGACTTTTGAATGGTGTTCTTGTGTCAAGTGGGTTATCTGTTTTTAGATTTTTTGAGAAAAGTTCACATTAGCTTCTGCAGTGAGTGATGTCTTCACATAGTCACCAGCAGTGTGTAAGGGTTATTTCCACATCCTTTCTAGTATTTGTTGTTAGGTTTTTAGATATTTTGACTGGCATAAAGTAGAACTGAAATACAGATTTAATTTGCCTTTCTCTGATGTTTAGTGAAGTTTACATCTTTCCATTTTAATTGGCCATTTGCATTTAGTGTTTTGAGAACTTGCCTATTAATTTCATAGTTTGTTTTTGATGAGATTAATTTATTACTTACTAGTACTTTTTAGGTCTAAATATTACAGATATTGATCTCTATCACATGTAATTTTAAAAAGTTTTTTTTTCTTCCAGTATATAGGTACTGTTTCTTTTTTCCTGTGTAGAAGTTTTTAAAATCATAATGTCTCATTTGTTTACTCTTGATAATATGTCTAGACTGTAGACTCTGTGTCTGATTGGGAAAGATATCTCAGTTCTCAATGGGACTGGAAACTATCCTATGAAGGGAAGTATCAAATGAGACATTATTTTATTGACTGTCTCCTCCCAGCCCTCATCTCAAACCAGGTTCTTTAATTTTAGATAGTAGGACTTGTACCTGTCAACCTCCAGAGACTGTTGGGTCTTGAGACTCAAGTTGGTAACTTCAGATTGGACTCCTCTGGTTCATAGATTTCCAGACCTAAGGGATGACAGACAGCTTCACTGGCAAAAATCTCTTTTGCAATTTCTCATTCTTAATGACTCTGTAGTTAAATTTCCATATATATATATATATATATATATATATATATATATATATATATATATATATATATATACATATATATATGCTCCTGTCTATCTAGATAGCTGTGGATTATATTATTTTTAATAGTACAAGTCATATACATACATACATGTACAATGCAAATATGTACAGACTAATATATTCATTTGGACAAATCTTGCTGTAGTATTTATTTTGTCAGCCTAAGGTCCAATCATAGGTAAAGAGAGGTTCTTAAAAGAATAATGATAATTACTTGAGAAGAATAAGCCTTTGCTAAATTTGCAGACAGGAGCCTGACAGAGTTGTCCTCTAGGAGGAGCTACCCAGCAGCACCTCAAAACAGATACTGAGTTTCACAGCCAAGACACAGAGCCATGGAGCAGACACCCAGTGTTCTATGAATCCCACATTCATGTTTTTCTTCACATAGAAACCTGTGCATACACTTGCATACACATACACACACACTCGCATACATTTATGCTCGCATATTTGCAGTTCTATTTATTTTTCTATTAAAGTTGACAGAGCTACTCCATTTTTATTCTGAAAATGTTTAATTATTCTTTTTTTTAAGATGATAGAGGAATGGTGTATTTTATTGAGGAATTCATATATTTATACATATATATATTATTATGTATTTATATATCACAATAAAGAAAGACATATTAGATCTCTGTAATAAAAAAGAAACATAAAATATGCACAAATTTTTTTATAGTTTTCTTTTTTAATTTTTTTTAAATTTTTTTTATCAGTTACATTTTATTAACTCTGTATCCCAACCGTGTCCTACTCCCTCATTCCCTCCCAGTCCCTCCCTCCCTCCCTCATCTCTACCGTGCACCTTTCCAAGTCCACTGATAGGGGGGGACCTCCTCCCCATTCATCTGATCCTGTTTTATCAGGTATCTCCAGGACTGGCTGCAAAGCCCTCCTCTGTGGCCTGAAAAATTATTTTTCTTTCAGATTTCCCAGTGTGTTGTCTCTGTCAGCTATAGTTTTATCTTCTAAATGACAAGGACTTGGAATTATCAGCACTTCTGAACACTATTTAGTAAATATGAGATATTTGAATATAGTTTCGATTATATGTAAATTAATTTTTATTATTCATTATCTCATTGTCTACAGGAATTTTTAATATATAATTCACTAAATTAAAAATTTATATTCTCAGTAAAATAATATAACGTTGTTTTGAAGCTAAGATGTTGAAATTAGTAGAAATGGACGTAATGACATTATCAGTATGTAGCACGGAATGTTGGTTTAAGGTAGGAAACTTTCAAAACTCCAATTAGTGCTGGTGAGATTATCTGGCTTATTTTCTCTTTGATTTACTCCTAAGAATTAACTCATTAAAATTCTTCCAGCCTTGATTTCTGAAATAATTTACTTAATTTATAGAAAATTATATGAAAAATACTGAGAAACATGTATGTAGGAGGAAAATTTTACTAAATATGATCAATTAATTTTCACAATATATGTGTGTACAGCTATACATTTTGCCTCTTAAATATAAAAGATGATGTTCACAACTTTCAGTTTTATTGGTCTCATTGTGGGGTTCCTGTCCCCTCCATGCCCCTCTAATCCCACCCCTCTATTCCTCCATGTGAGCCCAGGGTCTCCTGCATGGACTGATGCACCAACAGAGGCCCATGCATGGAGAGGACCTAGACCCCCTGCTCAGATGTGGCTAATTGGCAGTTCAGTCTCCATGTGGATCTCTGAGCAAGGAGATTAGGGGCTGCCTCTGTTGACTGTTCTCTGATCATTCATCCTTGATGATGCAGCCTTGCCAGGCCATGGAAGAAGAGGATCCAAGCAGTCCTGATGAGACTTAACAAGCTATGGGCAGATGGCAATGGTAAAGAACTCCCCCTTTAAGTGGACTAGGGGAAAGAGGTGAGGGGAAGAGGGACTGTGGGTGGTAGTGGGGGAGTTGAAGGAGGGGCCTTCAAACGGGATATATAACGAAAAAAATGTGAAGAAAAACTAATTAGAAATATGTTCATATTTAAAGTAATTTAGTCGAAGTAACCCATCATTTACTTTGAACTCTTTAAAAGAAACAGCATTATGAGTTATCACACTAAGTATGAGTCTAAAATAGAGATGATTGGATTTGTTCATTTTCATCTTTCAACAATCGCTGTATCCATTCTATTTCAAGGCAACGGAACGAACTCCTCCTACTTGACCACTCACAAATCAGAGACATGATACTATGGAAATAAAAATACGAATTTTATCCATCTATTTTTTTTTATCTTTGCATTGCATTTTGGTGTTAAAAGAAAATGTAGATGAATTTACCATGACTTATTTTTCTGAAAGACATTGAAAAGAGAAAAAATACACTTTAAAAAAAAAAGTGCTTCCAATATTGTTCATGAATTCCAGGCACATTGTTTTTTTTTTTTTTTTTTTTTTTAATGTCAAACAAACTTGAAAGACATAAATAACATGTGAACAATACACACTCGTATAATTTAACACCTGCTGCCTATGAATAGGCTGTGGTATTTTCATGCTTAAGTGTGTATGAGTGCAATCTGTTGCTTTTTCCACCTACCATGGAATATCTTGAGCAATGCTGAGTGCATTTTGAACTTGGCTGTACCATGCCTGTTCTGAGGCTCCATATGCACTATTTTTCCCCCAGATTCATGTTACCTTAAATGATTTCTGAATTGTAAATGTCACTGCACTGTTTAAATGTGACTACTGTAATAAGGGGAGAAGAACTGCAGGCTAATAAAAATATAATAAAGAGATACTTATAACTGGATAACAAAATTTGGGGTGCAATATGCTTATAAGTTACTGATAATAAATATAAAAAGTCAAGTACCTGATTTACTAGTACACAGGGTATTATTCCTTGAAAGCACTGAGACCTATTTTGAAATACAAAGTATTTTACAAAATGTAGATTCTTTCCCCTCCTATTTCATATTTTCTTTAGGTCTGAGTAACTTTTTGTACAAAAGGATGTGCTTAAAGTACCAGATTTCAAAACTACTGGAGAGATAAAATGACATTTTCAAAACAGTATGAAATCTCTTAAGTTTTTTTTTTCATTTTTTTTTTATTAATTAGTCAAGTTACACCATGGCCATAGGCCTCTCCCTCCTCTCCTCCCAGTTCCACCCTCCTTTCTGCATCCCCTTTGGCGGATTCCTCAGAATAGGGGCGCTCTCCTACATAGTCACCCCAGTTCATCTATTCACACGAGGACTGAGTACTTCTTCCTCCCCATGTGGCCTGTTCCATCCTGGAAGTTCCATCAGGGGAAAATGATCAAAAAGCAGGCAATATAGTACATAGAGATATCGCCACTTTCCTAAGTGGTGGACCTCTGCTGTCCTGAGGAATACAAGGAAAATTATCAAGCTTCGGTTTCTCCATTAAAATGAGAACAATAAGAAACCAGTTATGAGTTACGAAAAATATTTGCTAAGCATTTAATAAATTATATTTCAGTATAAATAATAGTTGTTTTCAAGAAGGGCTTCTAAATTCTTCATAAAAGAGAATATGCCATTTGTTCCCATAACAATCCACCAAGAAAGTATCAATGTCTTCCTAGAGATGAATAATGATGCACCAGACAATTAAAAGATATGGCTCAGGTCACAGCAGAAAGGAAATAATCGAGAATTACCAGGAGCAGAGTGACTTTGTATTCTTACCCATTTTGTGGCACTGTCTTTCAAGTAAACACACCTTGGGATAAATAGCATCGTTTTGTTATACCCCGTCCCCATGACCTGTGCTCCTAATGCTTGTTGTAAGCCTTTTGAAATATTCTTTAGTTTTGTTAATAGGCCAACTCTTCATGTCTCCTTATTTATCAAAAGCATTTTTAACAATTAAAATTGCTTTTAATTGCACTGCAGTCTTAGATTAATCTTTATAAGTAAAGATTTGGTAATGGTGGTAATTTACTTTTTTTTTTTTTTTGTTACTCCTGATAGTTTTTATTATGTCTCTCTATAACTTAAACTATTCTTTTTTCAGTATAAATATGGATTTATTCTTTTTTCTTTTTTCCTGTTTATTACTATTAGTTGCATTTTATTAACTCAGTATCCCAGCTGTATCCCACTCCCTTATTCCCTCCCAATCCCAAGAAAATTAAAATGCTTTGGTGCTGAAGTGGACAGAGCACAAGACACTGTTGCCATTCCCCTGGGTCAGTGGGTTGATTCTTATTTGGTTTACGGGGGTTTTCTTATTGTCTGTTCATTTATCATTATATTAACTTTTGAGCAGACTCTTTCAACTGCAAAATCCAGGATTAACATGCTAGATATTTGGGCATAATGGCTTGCTGGCCAGCTTGTTAGATCATGAGACCTCTATCATAACAAACTACAGAGGTAAAGAACATCTTTATCTATGTGGTTAACTTTCACCTTTCACCCCTTTTTCTTAATAAAGATGCTTTCACCCATCCTCACAACTTGAAGAATGTACTTTCTAAATGAGGGTGAAACTAAGAGGGATGCAGATTGATTGGAAACACAAGCCACCCTAATAGACAAGAGACACCCCTAACCTTCACATAAGTAGCTACCTTGTGCATTTGCTGTTCCTGGAAATTGGCTTTATTGTAATTTGTTTATTGGGGTAAATTTTTCTCTCTATTCCCTTATTCAAAAGCAATTCTGTTTCCCCTACTTTTATGTTCTTACTATCCCCTGAAAGAAATCCTCCAGAAGACCTTTTATTGTGGAGGATTGTTTTAGCAATTCTGGGTTTCTTGTTATTCCATACAAAATTGAGAATTTTTTCAGCATCTAGGGAGATTATCATGTGGTCTTTTTCTTTCAGTTTGTTAATATGGTGGATCACATTGATGGATTTCCGTATATTGAACCACCCCTGCATACCTGGGATGAAGCCTACTTGGTCATAGTAGATAATATCTTTGATGTGTTCTTGGATTTGGTTTGCAAGTATTTTGTTAAGTATTTTTGCATCAATGTTCATAAGGGAGATTGGCCTGAAATTTTCTTTCTTTGTTGAGTCTTTGTGAGGTTTAGGTATCAAGGTGACTGTGGCTTCATAGAATAAGTTTGGTAATGTTCCTTCTGTTTCTATTTTGTGGAATAGTTTGAAAAGAATTGGAGTTAGCTCTTCTTTGAAGGTCTGGTAGAATTCTGCACTGAAACCATCTGGTCCTGGGCTTTTTTTGGATGGGAGACTTTTGATGACCGCTTCTATTTCTTTCGAGGATATAGGACTATTTAATTGATTTACCTGGTCCTGATTCAGCCTAAAACAATCCTCTACAATAAAAGATCTTCTGGAGGTATCTTCATCCCTGATCTCAAGCTGTACTATAGAGCAACAGTTATAAAAACTGCATGGTACTGGCATAGAAACAGAATGGTGGATCAAGGGAACCGAACAGAAGACCCAGAAATAAACCCACACACTTATGGACACCTGATTTTTGACAAAGATGCCAAAACCACACAATGGAAAAAAGATAGCATCTTCAACAAATGGTGCTGGTCCAACTGGATGTCTACATGTAGAAAAATAAAATAGATCCATACTTATCACCCTGCACAAAACTGAAGTCCAAGTGGATCAAAGACCTCAACATAAAACCAGACACATTAAATCGGCTAGAAAAAAAAGTGGGGAATACCCTAGAACTCATTGGTACAGGAGAAAACTTCCTGAACAGAACACCAACAGCACAGGCTCTAAGAGCAACAATCAATAAATGGGACCTCATGAAACTGAAAAGCTTCTGTAAAGCAAAGGACACAGTCATTAAAACAAAGAGACTGCCTACAGATTGGGAAAGAATTTTCACCAACCCTTTATCTGACAAAGGACTCATATCCAGTATATACAAAGAACTAAAGAAGCTGAAAAGCAGCAAACCAAGTAATCCACTTAAAAATGGGGAACAGAGCTAAACAGAGAATTCTCTGTAGAGTAATATCGAATGGCAGAGAAGCACTTAAGACAGTGGTGATGAGGGAGGGAGGGAGGGACTGGGAGGGAATGAGGGTTCAGGGCATGGCTGGGATACAGAATTAATAAAATGTAACTGATAAAAATAAAAAAAAGGAAAAAATATAAAATAAAAATAATAATATTGCTAGATTCTTTAAAAGCATAGGTATCTGTTTTCAACTACGACTTCATATTCCTATGGGCTTTTCCTTGGGTGTGTAATAACTATGATTCTATAATCTGATGGTATTTAGGATAAACATTTATTTTGAAAGTCAAAAAAAAAAAAAAAAGAAATGCTCAACTTCATTAGCCATTAGGGAAATGCAAATCAAAACAACCCTGAGATTTCACCTTACACCCATCAGAATGGCCAAGATCAAAAACTCAAGTGACAACACATGCTGGAGAGGTTGTGGAGAAAGGGGAACCCTTCTCCACTGCTGGTGGGAGTGTAAACTTGTACAACTACTTTGGAAATCAATCTGGCGCTTTCTCAGACAACTAGGAATAGTGCTTCCTCAAGATCCAGCCATACCACTCCTAGGCATATACCCAAAAGAGGCTCAAGTACACAAAAAGGACATTTGCTCAACCATGTTTGTAGCAGCTTTATTTGTAATAGCCAGAAGCTGGAAACAGCCCAGATGTCCCTCAACTGAGGAATGGATGCAGAAACTGTGGTACATCTATACAATGGAGTATTACTCAGCAATGAAAAATAAGGAAATCATGAAATTTGCAGGTAAATGGTGGGATCTGGAAAGGATCATCCTGAGTGAGTTGTCCCAGAAGTAAAAAGACACACATGGTATATACTCACTTATATATACATGCAACATAGAATAAACCCACTAAAATCTGTACATCTAAAGAAACTAAGCAAGAGAGAGGACCCTACCTAAAACGGTCAATCCCCATCCTGAAAGGCAAAGAGGATGGACATCCAAAGAAGAAGAAAACAGGAAACAACCTAGGAACCTGCTACAGAAGGCCTCTGAAAGCCAGAAGAAGAAAACAGGAAACAACCTAGGAACCTGCCACAGAGAGCCTCTGAAAGCCTCTGCCATGCAGACTGTGAAAGCAGATACTGAGCTTGATGGCCAGCTGACAGGCAGAGTGAATGGAATTTTATGTAAGTAGTGGGAAATAGTAAGAGCTGGAGAGGACAGGAACTCCGCAAGGAGAGCAACAGAACAAGAAAATTTGAACATAGGGAAATTCCCAGAGACTCATACTCCAACCAAGGACTATTCATGGAGACAACCTAGAACCCTGACAATGCAGCCATTTCTTATGAGAACTGATAGACTAAGATCAGAAAGAAGGAGAGGAGGACCTCCCCTATCAGTGGACTTGGGGAGGGGCATGCATGCAGAAAGAGGGGGAGGGTGGGACCGGGAGGGGAGGAGGGAGGGGCTTACGGGGGGATACAAAATGAATAAAGTGTAATTAATAAAAGTTAAAAAAATACTTATCCTTAAAACATAGATTTTTATATTGTTCTGGGTCAGCATCATACTTTCTATACCTTTCTCAGTGATGTGTTTCATGTGTGCACAGAAAAGATTATCCCTTTCACCTTCAAGTTCCTTTGACTTCCCACAAATTTCTTTGATGAATTAATAATTGATCATATTCATTGATGTTTACTTCATGTGATTAATATAATATAGCAATTCAAAATATAATGGTTCCTTACTAGCTTATAGGTAAAATACCATCTGTCCTATAATATTAGATACATCAAACATTTTTAAGTGTATTTGGCAGTTGAACTACTAGTTATAACCTTGAAAACAAGCACACTGTGATAAATGCAGGGAGACAGGAAAAAGGAATTGGTGAAATAGAGAAAAACGATAAGAGAAAGGACCAAAAGCCTAGTTGTAACAAATATATCAATGGCAGATATTTCAATGATAAAACACAAGGGAAGAAAGCCAAGAGAGCTGTCTAGCTTCACACCAGTGATATTTTTCCAATAACTGTAAAATGTAACACCATTTTCTTTTCTTCTTTGCTCAAGTTTGAAATTAATCTTGGACAATTTTTCTCTCCACCTACAGAGATGTTGGCATCCAAAATGCAACAGTTATTTTGTTTCAGTCTTACAAGAGAGGATCATTGACAGTGTAATTTACTTAAAATACCCTACATATCAAGCTAACATATTTTCTTTAGCTCATTTCTAACAATTTACAAAGATTAGTTAAGGCTGAAGAATAATGGCCCTTAACTATGTAGACAGTATCTTCTGTTTGTGAGAATATCATTTTATTGTGTTCACTTATTTAGACTCCAGTGTTTCCATATTCTAAATCTTACTGTTTGTTTTCTCCAAACCTCTGACACGTACATGTCTGAGATATAGTCCATCTCACCCATCCTAGTTATGTTTTTCATCAGATCCATTCTACCTATATGTGATGCTCTTAAACTTTCTCTTGCTGCACTCAACAAGAACAACAACAAGAAAAACCCAGCTGTACTGGCTAATTTTATGTCAACTCCATACAAACTGAGTCATTTTGGAAGAGAGAAGGATAATTAAAAAAAAAAATACTTGAACTACATTAGTATGTAGGGAAGCCTGTGGTGCATTTATTTGATTGGTGAGTAATGTAGAAGGGCCCAGATCACTTAGTAGGGTGCTACCTCTGGGCTGTTGGTCCTGGTGTTAAAAACATCAGACTGATCAAACAATGGGAAGTACTACTCCACAGCTTCATCAGTTCCTACCTTGATTTTCTTCTTTAGCTTCTTTTGATAATATGGAATTGGAAGCCGAAATAAACCCTTTCCTTAACAAGTTATTTTCCCCAGTAATAGAAACCACAATGTAGACACCAAACCTAAAATGTGACAACTGAGCCTTAGGTTTCACTTACTGTAAATATATATGTATGTATGTATATATATATATATGTGTGTGTGTGTGTGTGTGTGTGTGTTAAAAAAAACAACAAACAAAAAATAACAATAGAACCCTTTAGTTTTCTTTGATGTTCATAGTCCTAAAATTTCTCTTTGACATATGCACTGTTTCTCCTGGTCCTAAGTCTGTCTCAATACTAGTTTATAACCCCTCATTAGTAATTATGATCTAAATGTACTTGACTTCATACAAGCCAAGAGAAAACCAAATAATCAATCTATCAGTCTTAGCGTAACAAACACAACTAACATTGGAACAAATTAATATTACCTATGGTATTCTTAAATAAGAGAATGTAGGAGGTAAGTGTCAAAACATGTCCAGTCCCACTGCTACAGGACAGTCTGAAGATATTGGCCACTCTGCAGGACTTACACAGCAGACTATAAAGAAATTAAAAAAAAAAAAACCCACAGCACATACACAGCTTCTCTTGTCAAAAAAAAAGAGTGTTGAACCATAATGCTTTCTAAAATTATTTTATGCTCAACTCAGTCCCACTTTTGTCTTCTAGATTATTGTGTGACTATCACTACAAGTAATCTCAATGTTGAGATTTCTTAAGAGTAAGTCAATAAAATTCTAAAGCACCAAACTTTTAGAATTTAATATTAGGAAAAATTTATTCTGATGATCTCAAAGATAATATAAGTTTGTGATTTATATTTAGAAGAAGCATAATTTGAATTCAAGAATGCAAAATTACTGTTTACCAATCTTAAACTCCAGTACATCTTTATAAAATTATTTTTAGCCCTTAAACTGCACAAAATTATTTTATTATGAGCTTATTTATACATTAAAATTATACATATAAATTTTAAAAATTTGTATTTTTCCTTTTTATTTACAATCTTTTTTAAAATTCACTTTATATCTGGATTGCACCCCCCTCCTCTCTTCCCAGTCCCCCAACTTACACCTTCCACCATTCTTTCCTCTCCTTCAAAGAAAAGGTACAAATCTGCCCCTGGCATATTGTCCTATTGAGACCAGAAAAGGAGCCCAGTTAGGGGAACAGGATTCAAAGGGAGGCATCAGAGTCAGAGAGGACCTCTACTTCAGTTGTTCGGTGATCCACAGGAAGACCAAGCTACACATCTGCTACATATGTGCAGGGGACCTAGGACCAGTCCATCAATGCACTCTGGTTGGTGGTTCAGTCTCTGTGAGCCCCCATGGGCCAGGGTTAGTTGAGTCTGTAGGAGTTCTTGTGGAGTCCTTGACCTCCGGCTTCTCAGTCATTCCCCCAACTCTTCCATAGGATCTCGGTCTAATGTTTGGCTGTGGGTCTCTGCATCTGTTTTTATCAGGTGGTGGGTGAAGCCCTTCAGATGAGTTATGCTTGACTCCTGTCTGTAAGCATGACAGAGCAGCATTAATAGAGTCAGCAATTGGTTCTTTCCCATGGGATGGGTCTCAAGTAAGTCCAGTCTTTGGTTGGTCATTCTCTCAATCTTTGCTCCATCTTTGTCCCTGCACATCTTGTAGGAAGGACAAAATTTAAATGAGCGTTTTATGGGTGGGTTGTTGTCCTTATCCCTCCACTGAGAGCTTTTCCTGGCTACAGGAGTTGGCCACTTCAGTCTCGATATCTCTAGATGCTAGGAGTCTCAGCTAAGGTGACCCTCATAGACTTCCTGGAACATCCCCTATCCCAGGTAGCTGGCAAATCCCAGAGATGCCTCTGACCATTCTCTCACCTGGACGTTTTACCTATGTTCTCCCTGTTCCTAATTCCTACCCCGTTCCCTTCTCCATTCCCTCTCCTACCCAGTTTCCTTCCTTCATCCACCTTCAATGCCTATTTTATTTCCCTTTCTGAGTGAGATTCAAACATCCTTCCTTGGGCCCTCATTATTTAGCTTCTTTGGGTTTGTGGATTGTAGATAAAATTACTTGAATCCCTCCATATTTTATGTATATAATTTTAGAAATTATTTTAAGAGGATGCTTCTCTAAAATTCAAGACATTCTAGTGGACTTCTGTATATACAATTTAGAATCTATATAGAACTTCAGAAATATATATTTGTTTCTATAGGTATAGATAAATTTATGTATTCGTTCTGCAAGTTCACAAACCTGTTATAATCAACTTCAAGGCATCAACTTCATTTAAGAAAAGGTTTGTGTTAGACTTCTTGAAGGCATGTGGGGAAACATTTCTCTGATTTTTTTGGGGACTTGTAATATTTTTGTGATTAATACAATTCTAAGTGTTCTGATGATTATGTTTTATGATGAGCAACTATTTGTAATTACTACTAAGTAAGTGAAAATATGAGGGTTCTTAAATTAAATTTAATTGACTAGTTTTTAAATTAAATTTAATTGACTAGTTTTTATTTTAAAAGGAAATGACATAATTTAATAATAATTTTAAAATAATAGAAGATGTAGGAATATAAATTATGGAAACAACGAAAAGATGAGTAGTGCACCTTGATATAATTTAAGCCAATTTCATTTCTCAGTAGCAGAGAAATGTCATATAAAATTAAATCTGTTTTGTGGATTGGTGTCCTGCTTGTTTCGTAAAACTTGCCCTAAAATAGCTGAAAATGTCCAAGTGACAAAAGGTGATGTGTCATATAATTGTATTCTTATATCATTACTGATATAAGTAAACATTTATCTCAGGTTTGACCATAGCCATCAATTAAGGTACAATTACTAACATTTCCACTTGTAATTTCTGTCTTTGAAACCAAAATGCAACTACACTATGTAAATAAAGAGATGTCTCATCCTTAGTACATATGTTCCAAGCAGAACCAAGTGAGATTTATTGATGTGAGCTGCAGCTATTCTCTTTTTGCTAAGATATTCAAAATTGTTTATAGTTATACCGTTATTAAATTTAAATAAGTGAGACAGAGTGACAAATACAGTTGTTTAGAGTAATGCCAATGTGGACACATGGTAGAGGGCAAGCAAACAGGTAGGTCTCCGAAGTCACTTGTGGCCAGGATTTCTTAAATCTTGAAGTGGGGAGGAGAGTCTTTCCCATTTGTGATATATCAATTCAACCTCCTTTTCTTTCTTTCTTTGTAAGGTATCTCATTGTCTTCTAGAAAGTGAGGTCCTCAAAATTTAACAGAGCTGGGAAAATAGTACAACAGAGCATTTTTGCCTAACAGATGTACAGTTGTCAGTGATGGTTAATTTCAGGAGATTCTTCCACTTCATTAGGGAACTGTAAAGCATTCTGGCATGTGTCTGCAAAGGTTATTTCCAGAAAAGCTTCCTGGGTGAATCCATTGATTTAGTGGACGAGATTCCCTTATGATTAACTGGGAGCTCAGACAGGAATTCAAAGGCTCTGAAAAAAATTGAGATTTTTTTTTCTCCTCTCTTTTTCCTAGAAGCTGGGACTTCTTTTTGTTCTTATATTTCATAATTTCAATATCTCTGACCTGGTACTTCAGCACATTTAGCCAAAAGACATTAATATGGGACCTCAGTCCTTTTATCCTTGACTGGGAGTTACCTTATAAGCTTTCCTGGCCTGTAGACCTTGAGACCTAGACTCAGTCTCATTTCCAATATTCCAGTGTCTCTAGTTAGCATGTGATTTTCCATACCATGTGTGAATTCAAAGCCTCAATAATTTTATGTGCCAATTCTACTGATAAATTCTTTCTCGTCATCCATCTATCTATCTATGTATATATGCATGTACGCATCTTTATATTGTCTAAAGAATGCATTTCTTTATTAATTACTTTTTGTTGTTGATCTATAAGGTTTATTGCACAGTTAGGGAGATATCAAAAGAATTAGGAACAAATACAATAGACAAAATCTTATCACAATAGTCATTCCAGGCACCAGCAGAAGGACATGAACACAGAACATAGCTGTCTGAGGTGTTGGTGTTAGGAATATGTGCGCTAGAGTCTCCCATGCCTGGGTCAATTACCAAGCAAAGTAAAAAGCTGTTTCATGGTGCTCTGAGTGGGCAATGTCTCCAGGTTCACTTTGTGTGGTTGTCTGGCTGCCCATTCCCTGGCCCTCTGGTGTTCACAAATACCTGGGATCCAAAGAAGAGGGTTCAGGTAGCCTGCTACCACACAAGGCTTCCATTGGCTTTTCTTCTGCAGCAGCCTCAGAAGGCAGAAAATGTTGTTCTACAGGACGCAACTGGAGCTTACAGGATACTTGTAAAACTATGTCAGAAACAAAAAATTCTCAAGGCAAAGCCCTGCTTCTACCTCTCTTCCTCAAACCTTGAGGACATTACTGAGCATTGCTAAATGACACTCATTGAGTCTAATGGTATTAGCCAGGCTACCAAGAGACTGTGAGAAGGAAGATGTGCTGAAAGCACCGCATTTGGAAAAGACAGGAAAGACTTTCAGCATCCTCTCCTGCAATGATTCGGGCACAGTGTAGCCCATGAGCACTTTCAAATATAGGGGAACCTTTTATGTCTTATTGGTTCTGTCTGTCTTGAAAATGAACACATCGTGCAGCTTTGGGAAATAGATACTTTAGCCTGATGTGAAACCATTTCAAATTGATAGATTGTATATCTTCTCACTGTGCTTTGCTAATATTGTTCTGCAAATATGGCTTCAGAGATTAGTGTCTACCTCAGTTGTTCTTGTGTGCATTTGGCATATGCATAGAGCCTGCTAAGTATCAAATATTGGGTTAATTATTGAAGTGTTGCTCAATAACTATATCATGCTCTCTACTCATAAGCCAAATCTGAGTCTAAGAAAAATGATTGCACTTTTCTCTCCCGTGCCTTATAAAACATAGACATACCAGGCTGTTGTATCAATTATGCTGCCCTAAGCTTCCTACACACTTATTAAATATGAGAGAACTGTGACAAAATAATGAGAAAATTGTAATTTAGTTATTTCCTAACATTATCATATATAAATTACAATATCAGTTTCACATACCTTGATAGGGCTTTCCTTTTCATATTCCTTTCACAACAGTTTTTCTCTAGAACATTAAGTTTGTCAGTAAGTCTAAAAGGAAATGTATTAAACTAAAGTGAGTTAGAAATATTCTGGAGCTGAATTATACAAATTGATTTTTAAATTGGTTGCATCGAATTATCTCAAGTAAGCAGCTGTGTCATTTCAATGTAGTGAATTTTTTTCCATTTTTACCTTAAGCAAAATAGTATGGATATAATTTCTTTGTGTCTCCCAGGGTTCCTCTGCCAGAAGTTTCTGTGGAAGCTTTCACAGGCTGGGTCAAGCATACAGTAGTTAAGTTGCTGTGGGAGCTGTTCCTTGAAGGTGTAGCTCTGGTGGGATTCCTGTCAGTTCCCCTGGGAGCAAGTTCTTGTAAATGAATAAGCTAGGTCCCTGGATTCTTTGGGTTTTCTCTTAACATCACCTCATTGGCAGACGTTTCTAGTTTGATCATGCCTCTCAGGTCACACAGGTGCTGCTGATTACTTTTAGATTTTCAACCTCCCAAACTGCACACTTAATAACCCCTTTTCTTCCATAAAGTATTGAGATTTATGGCTACCTCATATGCGTGCTCTTGTTTGTGAAAACTATAAATTGTGACATGTAAATTGTTAGCATCCTGTTAACACTAACAAATCCAACTCTCTTCCAGTCATCACCAGCTACTTCTTATACTGGTTTTGGTTACTTTTTCTCTCTCGTTTCTAGAACAACTTACCATGCTTTGTTCACATATAAATTAACTGCATCTTAGATTTTTATTAGCAATACTTTTTTTCTTACAGAGAAATAATGATTATACCTTCACCACAATCATAGACATTGGATTGTAAGAATTAAGCAATGTTCACAAAGAACTGTGAAGCAGCAGGTTTTTTTTTTTTTCTGTGTTCTTAGGATAAACACACACCGCTCAGTCAAATTAATTACTTTCATGCTCTACTGTTGCTTTTACTTCATACAAATCTTTATTGTGAAAGTGGTTAGTATCCTTCTGTTAAAATAGAAGAAAATGTAAATGGCATGCTACTGAAAGATTTTTTTCTTTATAAATATAGAATAAAGTCTTTTTTTATAGTGTCTTTGACCTAAAGCCAGTTAGTATACTGTTAGAATTTGTTTGTCCAAGGGAAGTTTTCTTAAATTTCTAATAGAAAAATTCCCAAACTCTACTATGATAAACCATGATTCGTTCTCTTCAAGATTCTTGAGTATGGTAGAGAAAGTGTGGATTCTAAGAATTGCTAGTTTGTGTGTCGGTTGCATTGTTTGGTAACTCTACAAATCCAAACAAGTCAATAAGTCACTATAAAACCCATTTGTGTCATCTGTAAAATGGAAGGCAACGACGGCATTTCCAGAATGACTGAGAAATACTCAAAATCTAAATAATGAATAATAGACAAAGGGTTGGGCTAGCCATTTACATTATATTAGTTTTCCTAGTGGGGATGAGAGTTTTAAGTGGAACCTTCTAATTTTAAACTCTGTATCTATGGCCCTCTGCACAAAGGAGGCAGTACAATTTGTAAAAGTGTTGCTGGGTTCTAATTGCTTCCATGGTTACTGTTGAGAC
This sequence comes from Rhombomys opimus, assembly GCA_010120015.1. Lineage (NCBI taxonomy): Eukaryota > Metazoa > Chordata > Mammalia > Rodentia > Muridae > Rhombomys > Rhombomys opimus. The sequence continues at coordinate 297,910 of REGO01000899.1, forward strand.
AACCTGATGTGTGTGTGTGTGTGTGTGTGTGTGTGTGTATAATATAATTTAGAAATGACATTGTTAACATACATGATGTGTATTTTTTTGAAAGAGTCTTTTGGCTCTAATGAAGATAGAAAATTCTTGAGAAATAAATCTGGCTAAAGCTTTCCATTCATATTTGAAGAACATAACATGTAAGTTATGTTACCTTAAAATGATATATTTGAGGTAGAGAGGCACGCATATCTTGAAAAACATGAGTTAATTGCAGGTTTTCTGGACTGAGTGTCATAGGGTAAAAGGAAAGTGAGCAAAAGAGAAGAAAATAAATTAAATATTTCTATGGTTTCATGCAGAGACAAGAAAAACAAATTTAAACACCACCTAAGTTTTGTTTGTCCAGATAATTTTATTTATATTCTATGGTGCCTGTCAAGTTCTTGGTTTATAAATTAGATAATCAAAAGGAGACAATCATAAGCTACAATACTTAACATCATAAAAGTCTATAACAAAGGAACTGAAAAACTGATGGCATACAGCTATTCAAATAAGATTCTTTTCATTCACATATAACGGTCTAACCATTTGCTTTCTCTGAGAACAGTGAGTGATGCTTTGTAATCCATGTGCCTGGTGTGGAGGTAGTTACCCTAGCCCTCTTTGCTGCAGCTGGGAAATATAGATCTTAACAGATCCACACGTAAAGGTTCCTATTGAGCCTCAAATGAGATATTCAGGCAGTTATGATAAATCATTGTAACCCCTTAAAGCTCAGCATGTTAGTGACTGCTTGCTATTATCAATGAGTTAAATTTCAAATTTGATTTGACAAGGCTGCTATTTCTATAAAGGCACAAAAACGTTTTCCACAAAAAAACCCCTGAGATATTAAGAAGGCTGGCAGCCAATTGTTACAATGCTGTGAAACAAGATAAGTTATTTAAAGATGCTATAGTCAGTGATTGCCCAGGAACTGAATGGAGAATGAATATATGCAACTCTGAAATATCTTGGGTCAGGAGAAAGAATTGACTTTGCAAGGAAAGATGGAACAGAGTTCTCTAATGCACAAACCAAGAAAAAAAAATGGGGTTTTGAAACCATAAAGACCTTTAAGAGAGACAAAGTTTGATTTTTAGGTAGGATTTGGACTAAAATAAATGAATATAATAATTTTATTATTAATGAAAATTATTGCTTTCAATTATGAGTGTATGTAAAAATAATAATAGATTTGAGGAAAGATAGATAATGCAAAGAAAATTAGGGACATGGGAACAGGAAAGTTACCTGGTTGAAGTGTCCTATCTCTACCAGTCAAGAATTCCAGAACATTTACCAGTATTTGCTAGGAAGGCAATACTGGAAAAAAAGACAATATTTTCTTTCTGGCAAGATACTTTCAAACAACAGTATTAAAGTAATAATGAACCACAGTAACTAGTGTGTTTATATGATCTTAAGTATGGGTTTATTCCTTTCCCAGATATTTGCTCTGAGTCAACTTCTGTTTATAGTAAAATTACCTTAATTTCTCCCAAAACTTCTGTAAACTTGGGTCTTACCTTATCAGTCATGATCCTATTCATGTATATCAGGAACCACCCTTGTATTTCTTTCTCAAAAAAAGAAGGTAGGTTTATCAAATCATTGATAGTCACCTCAAAACCGACCATTATCACATGGCTCAATCAAGGTTCTTAGAAGCCCACATCTAATTTTGTGGGTGTGTGCTATCTTTTTGATTGGTTTGTTATCTAAAAAGGGGTATTACCTCCAAACTGAAATCTCTGTTATACTTTTTCCTAAAAATGACAATTTTACTTCCTGCTGCTTTATCATAGAAGTATTTTCTGTTTCAGAGGCAAGAAATCTGCTTTTAACCCAAGTGAAGGTCTCTAAAATTAATTTCTCATTTATTACCAGTGGAGCTGTGTCTCAGGCCCTTTTCTTACTGTCCCCCAAACAGCTGTGTCTGCAACTTTATCAAGTACAGATATTCTCATACATATTGCAATATTTGAGGACTGTTTGTACTGCTACTATTTAGTTACTATTTAAAAACATTTTTCCCCTGCTGCAGATTAAACACAGAGCATCACACATGCTCAAACTCTATCACTGAATTGCAGTTACATTATGTCTATTACAAAACATTAATAAAAAGAAACCTGTACTACTATGATTAGATTTCAGTGTCAAATGCACTAGTAACTATACCTTCTTCTATAATCACACAACTTATTTTAACTATTTAAAGATATTATTTTCCTTGGGATTATAGACAGTTGTGAGCTGCCATGTGGGTGCCTGGAATTGAAGCTATGTTCTTTTGAAAGCAGGCAGTGCTCTCAACCACAGAGAATTCTCAATAGAGGAATATGGAATGGCAGAGAAACACTTAAAAAAATGCTCAACTTCCTTAGTTGCCTTGGAGATGCAAATCAAAATGACCCTGAGATTTCACCTTACTCAAAAAAATGGCTAAAATAAAAAACTCAAGTGACAACAAATGCTGGAGAGGATGTGGAGAAAGGGGAACCCTACTCCTCTGCTGGTGGGAATTTAAACTTGTACAACCACTTTGGAAATCAATATGGCGCTTTCTCAGACAATTAGGAATAACACTTTCTCAAGATCCAGCTATACCCCTCCTAGGCATATATCCAAAAGATGCTCAAGTATACAACAAGGACATTTGCTCAACCATATTTATAGCAGCTTTATTTGTAATAGCCAGAAGCTGGAAACAACCGAGATGCCCCTAAGTTGAGGAGTGGATACAGAAAATGTGGTACCTCTACACAATGGAATATTACTCAGCAATAAAAACCAAGGAAATCATGAAATTTGCAGGCAAATTTTGGGAACGTGAAAAGATCATACTGAGTGAGGTAATCCAGAAGCAGAAAGACACACAGATTATATACTCACTCATAAGTGGATATTAGATATATAATATAAGATAAACATACTAAAATCTGTACACTTACAGAAACTAATCAAGAAGGAGGACTCTGGCTAAGATGCTCAATCCCCATTCAGAAAGGCAAAGAGGATGGACATCAGAAGAGGGAGAAAACAGGGAAAAGGACAGGAGCCTATCACAGGGGGCCTCTGAAAGGCTCTCCCCTGCAGGGTATCAAGGCAGATGCTAGAACATAGCCAAATTTTGGGCAGAGTACAGGGAATCTTATGAAAGAAGGTGGAGATGGTAAGACCTGGAGAGGACAGGAGCTCCACAAGGAGAGCAACTGTAAGACTCAAGGGAGTCCTACATTACCTAGAATGCCCTTGAGTGAGACATGATGATGTTTATATATTCAGGCATAGGCAAACTTTGAAAATAACCACAGGGCAATATTTTGTTGGTGGATATTTTGATCTTTAACATGATTGGCCATTTAGGATCATGGAATATTTGGCAGACTTTGCACTGACTCTGGGACATTCCTCAGGGGGGTGGCCAGGGTCAAACTACTCACATGGTTGCAGTTTTTCCAAGGACTGCCTGCCCCACCTATGTCCTTGGGGTTTTTCCAGTAACTATCTGTGCAGATTTTCCAAGGATTGCCTTATCTAAGTCCTTGGGATGGCAGGGTGTATTCCGCACTTGGTAATCAGTAGGAAGTCCCCAGTATCCTTAGTTGACCTCAAGCTAGGTTTCTTTACAACAGAACCAAAAAAAATCTAGACACAGGGATCTTTTCTGAGACTAATACTCCAACCAAGGATCATTCACAGTGATAACTTAGAACCCCTGCTCAGATGTAGCCCATGGCAGTTCAGTGTCCAAGTGGGTTCCATAGTAATGGGAACAGGGACTGTCTCTGAGAAGAACTGATTGTCCTGCTCTTTAATCACCTCCCCCTGAGGGGGGTACAACCTTACCAGGCCACAGAGGAAGACAATGCAGCACTCCTGATGAGACCTGATAGACTAGGATCAGAAGGAAGGGGAGAAAGACCTCCCTATCAGTGGGCTGGGGGAGGGGCATGGAGTGGAAGAGGGAAGGTGGAGGGGGAGGGATGTTGCAGTTGGGAGGGGAGGAGGGAAGGGAACTACAGAGGGGATGCAAAGTGAATAAACTATAATTAATAAAAATAAAAATCAAAAATACAAAAATAAAGATATTATTTTGACAGACATTTAAAAAACTATTGTTCTCAATAGATTGAGGAAGTTGAGTCACACAAAAAAAATGTGTCAAAATGTCTGATGTGTAGATAACAGAAGCACATTCTTCAGAGGGCAAGCAAGCCATAGCCAGATAGATATTCAACACTAACAGTGTATCAGCATACTTCTGAAAACTTTACCTACTCTTTTAAAGCTTAAATCAAGGTTACAAGACGACACAGAGCATCTTCTCTCCTATGTATGACAGGAAAATGCTTCTGTATCATAAAATCAGACAGAACCGATGCCTCTTCTGGGAATATTATCAGGCTGTATGAGCAGCGACATTTATTGACAAACTCATATTCTAACTTCTATTATAAAATTATTATGTGACTTCCATCACCTAAATTTTTAATGCTCATTTTCTCATTTGAGTAAAGAAACTGAACACTGTAGTTCATTTAGACTTTGAATTCTATACCAGATATCCATGATTACATGATAAATTTCTATTTTTAATTTTACTTCCACTATAATAAAATGCTTTAATAAAGAATATTTCTGTGTATTTTATTTAGTTGACTTATTCCACATGCAACTGCAGATCACTTACTTTCTTTAAAAAAAAGTTAAAACTTCTTTGATATTGGTGACTGTCTCATATTTCCAAAATCAGCTAGATATTTCTAAATATTCTTACTGTTATTACTTTTAAATAATGGTTTCTCCAATGGTAAACACATGACATGTGTCTACAGAACTTTGGTCTTTAATATAGTACTAATAAGTAGAGCAATTACTTTGATCAATTAAAACTTTCACATACTGCTTATCTAAATCTGTCTTAATAGTTTGAAAATACTTACACGGGTAGGGTTTGTTTTTTAATTTAATTTTATATTTATTTATTGCAACTTATTCACTTTGTATCTATCCTACAGCCCCTCCCTCATCTTCTCAGAGTCCCTCCCACCCTCTCTCCTCTCCCCCTATCCCCTTTTCTTAGTCCCCTGAGAGGAGAGGACCTCCTCCTCTTCTATCTGACCCAAACTTATCACATCTCATCAGTACTGGCTCCATCATCTTCCTCTGTGGCATGGCAAGGCTGCACACCCCCCAGGGAGAGGTGATTAAAGAGCTGACCGTGAGTTAATATCAGAGATAGCCCCTGATACCCTTACTAGGTAATCCACTTGGAATCTGAGCACTCAATGGGCTTCCTTTGAACAGGGGTTCTAGGTCCTCTTCATGCATGGTCCTTAGTTGGAGTATTCACCTCTCCAGGCCCCCCTGGGCCCAAGTACTTTGGCATTGCTTTTCTCTTGGTGGAGTTCCTGTCCCCTCCAGGTCTTTCTACCTCCCTCTACTTCCATAAGGATTCTGGCACTCTGCCCAAAGTTAGGCTATGAGTCTCAGTATCTCCTTCCATACCCTAATGGGTAGAGTCTTTCAGAAGTTCTCTGTGGAAGGTTCCCATCCTGTTCATTGTCTTCCTATATCCCATGTCTGTGTAGGGTTTTTCAAAGGGTAACTTAAAGGCATTCTTAGATATTGTTAATCTTCCCCTTACCACATACAGTTATGTTTCAGCAGTGGAAAATATGAATTTTAATCTTAAAAGCTTAGGAAAATCTTTTGGAGCTCTAATCATTTTTTTAAGATGACATTGAAGGACTGGGAAGGTTTTATATGTTCAAATAAGGTTTTCTTGTGAAAAACCTCACATTCCCTAATGACTTATTGAATTTTATACTATGATGCTGGATATTTCATATTTTAAAAAATATATTAAGTAAAACATATTGTTTAAATTGTAATCATCTCGGAGGAACCAAAGTTATTCCAAGGAGATCCACTTGTGTTCCTCCCTTTGGCTTTTAGAGTATTGAAAACAGTCGGCTTAAGTTTCATGAGGTCCCATTTATTGATTGTTGCTCTTAGAGCCTGTGCTATTGGTGTTCTGTTCAGGAAGTTGTCTTCTATATCAATGAGTTCTAGGCTCTTTCCCACTTTTTCTTCTAACCAATTTAGAGTATCTGCTTTTACGTTGATGTCTTTGATACATTTTGTCTTTAGTTTTGTGCAGGGTGATAAATATGGATCTATTTTCATTTTTCTCCATAACATCCAGTTAGACCAGCACCATTTGTTGAAGATGCTGTCTTTTTTTCCATTGAATGGTTTTGGCTTCTTTGTCAAAAATCAAGTATTTATTGGTGTGTGGGTTTATTTCTGGGTCTTCTATTCTGTTCCATTGATCTGCTTGGATGTAGCCCATGGTAGCTCAGTAACCAAGTGGGTTTTCCTAGTAAGGGACTATTTCTGACAGGAACTCAATGGCAAGCTCTTTGACCTCCCCACTTCCCAAGGGAGGAGCAGCCCTGCTAGGCCACAGAGGAAATTTGCAGCCAGTCCTGAAGATATCTGATAAAACAGAGTCAGACGAAAGGGGAGGAGGCTCTAATCAGTGGACTTGGAAAGGAGCAGAGAGGAGATGAGGGAGAGAGAGTGGGATTGGGAGGGAATGAAGGAACGGGTATAGCTGGGATACAGAGTTAATAAAATGTAACTAATAATAAAAATAAAAATATGTAAGAACTGGGAAATAGTAAGAGCTGGAGAGGACACGGCCTCCACAAAGAGAGCAACAGAACAAGAAAATTTGAACACAGGGAACTTCCCAGAGACTCATACTCCAAACAAGGACTATTCATGGAGATAACCTAGAACCCCTGCACAGATGTAGCCCATGGCAGCTCAGTCTCCAAGTGGGTTACATAGTAATGGGAAGAGGGACTGCCTCTGACATAATCTGACTGGCCTGCTCTTTGATCACCTCCCCCTGGGAGGGAGCATCTTTACCTGGCCATAGTAGAGGACAATACAGCCACTTCTGATGTGAACTGATGGACTAAGATCAGAAAGGAGAGGAGAACCTCCCCTGTCAGTGGACTTGGGGAGTGGCATGAATGCAGAAAGGAGAGGGAGGGTGGGATCGGAGGAGGAGGGAGGGGCTGATGGGGGGATGCAGAATGAATAAAATGTAATTGATGAAAAATTAAAAAAAAAAGAAAAAAAAAGATAATTTAAGAACCTTAAATGACTTTCAAAAGTGGAGGAAAACATGGAGTTAGTCAATTTACATGGAGCACGTCTTGCCCCTGGGGGCAACGGTCTCCTGAACCTACTCAGACCTCGGATACCACCACTGCTAGTTCTAGAACTGATGCAGGATATTCCAACGAGGGGGTTAAGGCTTCTCATAATATTTCCTGTAAGTCCAAACCTGTTTGTTTATAACCCCCATTTCTATTCATCATTAGCCAGATAGAGCCAAGTAATTGTGGTAATGATACTTGCTTTTTTGCCCAATGGCGGAATGCTAGTGAAGTTAGCTATGCCCTGGTTACTCGCATGCCTCGCTGGGTGCCTGTGCTTGTTGATGCCCCTCACGCTATGACTCTCTTCAGACAGAAAAGGGATCTTGGAATTACAGCCGCCATTTGTTACTGCCATCTCATTGGCGGCTGTTGGAACTACCACAGTGGCATTAGCCATGAGTCATACTATGCAGACTGCTCAGACCCTAAATAATCTTTTAGCCAATGTAGCTCATGCTCTAGATGTACAAAAAGGAATTAATGCTCAACTAAAAGGAGACTTGATGATGTTCAATCAGAGGATTGACCTCATGCAGGAGCCAATTGATACCCTATGGCAAATCGCTCAACTTGGCTGTCAATGGAAGTATGCTGGACTTTGTGTCACTAGCATACAATATAAGAATTTTTCCCGTGCTGCAAATCTGTCTAAACAATTGTCTAGCTATATTTTAGGTAATTGGACTGAAGAATTCGATACTATGATGGAGCAGCTGAGAGTGGCCATTGTTACGGCAAATTCTACCAAAGTGGATTCAGGACTAGCCACAGGATTATCATCATGGATTGCTGCAGCCATGAATCATCTGAAGGAATGGGCAGGCATGGGAGTGTTAGAAGGCCTTCTGGTGTTGGTCTCTTTGGTTTGCCTGTGGTGTATATGCAAGATTAGAGTCTCATAACAGTGTAATGCAGCCATGATCATTGAGGCCTTTACAGCCATTGAAGCAGGACAGTCTCCCCAAGCATGGTTGGCTACCATAAAAAGCTAAAATGTTACTCTCAGGATGCGAGGCTAAGCACTGCACTCAGGGTCAGCCGCTTTCGACCCAGAGAAGAGCATGTCTGATTGCATGCAGGTTGATGCCCCAGGTCCCGCCTCTGAGAAA